>RJWJ010001653.1:0-123227 GCA_004363605.1 Indri indri | reverse complement strand
AACTCCTTCCTGGATACTGACATTATGGGAATCAGGGTCTAGAGACAACTTTTCCCAGCTCACCTTCCCAGGCAGTGCAAGCGCAATGTGGAAGCAACTTCTCTCGTCCCATTCGCCCCCCTCCCACCGACTCTTCACCCTCCTAGCTGCCCCTTGGCCACTCAGAAGCACCTTCCACTGCTGCCTCGGATCAGGCTCCATGCACGACGGCTGGGGTGCTTTCTCTCCGTGCCCTCCTCCCGCTGTATAGATGGTGTCCCCTCTTCTCCCTTGTCAGCACTCCTCGTCATACAGAGTCCAGGAGTTCCCTCTGTGTCTGTTTGGGAGGCTCTCATCCACCTTTCAGGCCAGTGGGAAGGAATGGAAAGTTTTGCCAAGTTTAACTCAAGTTTACCATAAGAAAGCAGTAAATGGATTGGTATCTTGCTGAAAGCATGCCATGCTCAGGCCCAAGAGGGTTGCCCCTGCCTCTTCCTGGGGACTCAACTGGCCACGCAGTTGAGGTTAGTTGTCCAGGGCCAGCCAGTCCCAGGGGCATGCCTAGAACAGAGGTCTCACATGGTGTGCGAGGGAAGGAAGCTACAGGAAAGCAACCTGGACTGTGCGGGCAGGCAGGGAAACAGTCCCTGGGGCCCGCCTGTCAGAGCAGGGCTTCGCTTGGCCTCCTGGGTGGGCTGAGTTTGGGCGTCTGTGGTGGACCGAGCCAAGGACAAAGATTCTGGGAGTTGAAGGTTCTTTGGAATCTTCTGGGACACACTTTCCTAAGGCCACCATTGGGTGAACGGCCCAACCAGCACCTCATAGCATCCTGCTTTTCTGCCGCAGAGCCGGAGGCTCAGGACCTGCTGGTGTTACTGGAGATGCTCTGTGTAACCCAGTACAGGAACCTGAGGGTAACTTTCCACATAGTTACCGGTGGAACAACTTGGGGCAGTTACTGGCTGCTGTTTTATTTCTTAGAAGTTGTTTTGCATCTTCAATGCCAGCTCCGATCCAGGGTCATCCTGGAGGTAGTAGCCATAGGGGCAGCCTCTGGCAGCACGAGGAGGTGGCCTCATAATGGCCTCTCCCTCCCTCTCCCTTCACCTCCTGGTCCTCACCTTACCCCAGCACACCCACTCACTCGCCATCCCCAGGCGGTCCCAGAGGCACTGATTGAACACTAACTCCCACTGGGCTAACCTGGAGAAAGAGCGGTTCGCCTTCCAGGCCTCCCAGGCTGCTCACGGGCTGGCCGAGGAGAGGAGACACACACAGCAAACAATCAGCTCATACTCTCAGGGAGAAGGCGAGACCCTGGGTGGGAGGTGGGTCTTTCCTGCCAGGAAAGACTTCATGCAGGAAGAAAGCATCTCTTCCTTTGCCCCACCCTGAAATGCAAATGTCCTTTGCTCGGAGTTCTGTCTTAGGCCTGCATCTGCTCTCACTCTGCATCCTCTCCCTTAAGTCGAGCCCTGGAGGAGACTGCCTCCAAGCCTCTGTCTGCCGCTGGCACTAACGCAGCCGGCGGCCCCGTCTCCACCTGAATGTCCCACGAGCATCTCATGCTCAACTGAGCACATCGTGCACTGCCCTTTCTCTTCTTGCTCCCTTTCTCTCGTCCGTTTTCTCTTGGCGACACCACCGTCTTTCCAGTAACCCAAACTGGAAACCTGGGAGTCATCCTTTGCTCTTCTCTCCCTCCCTCACCACACACGTGATTTTCACCCGTGAATCCATCCATTCATTCATTCAACAAGTATTTGTTGTTGAGGCTTCCCCTGAGACATGGGAGCCCCCCCCTTATCCCACTACCAATGTCCAAGTCCAGACCTTTGGTCACTCTCATCTGTTCCAGAACTGGGCTCCCTGCCTCCACCTCTGACCTTCTCCTGGCTGTGCCTGACACAGCCACCAGAGCGAGCTGCCCCTGCACTCCCTTGCTGGGAGCTCAAGCCTCATTCACTTGGGGATGTGGGATTAAGATTGCTCCCAAAGTGTGGGGTGGATCCCAGGCGGTCCAGGGGATCATTGCAGGTGATACAGAGAAAACTCCTTCGGTTTTCAGAGTTCTTTATATACGTTAATGTGTATTAGAAGAAATGTAACTATTATATCGAACTCCTGGTTTCTCATATATTTTTATTAGGGCAAGGTTAAATGTTTTTAAAGTGAGTCTTTTTGATTAAAATGATTAAGTAACTAGTAGTACAGGTGGTTCATGGAAATGGCAAAAATTGGGAAGCGGAGACACCAATGCCTGAGGTTTGGGATGTACCAATTTCTAGGGTAAACAATATTCTCCTTAGCACGACTTGGAGACCTTCCATGGTTGGGCCCTACCTACTTCTCCAGCCTCACCTCTGTCACGTTCTCACTTTGAACATGACGATCCAGCCACCTTCAATGACATGTTTCTCCAAATTCACCCACCCAATGTTTCCGTGCTTTCACGAATGCACTTTCCTCTCCCTAGAACACCTCCTCCATCCGCCATCTTCTGGCAATTTTCTATTCATCCTTCAAAACCCGGTGGTGTCACCTCTTCTCTGAAACCTTCTCTGACTGACCTCCTTCCTCCATACAAAATTAATTACCAGAGTTCATCACTCCCTCCTCTGTACTAATTTGGTAGCTTTTACATAATGTTATCATTGCTGGTATTATCATCTTTGTAGTTGTTATTGAATGTTTCTCTCCCCTAGTAAAACATGAGCTTTTCAAGGGCAAGGGCTATGATTTGTGTACCAAGAGGTGGGAAAGAGCCACTGAGCAGCTCTTGGAAGGCTTGGCTTCGGGTCTCTTGCCCGTGAACCCACAGGGTGATCTTAGGCAAGTGGTTTCCCTCTGCTACCTGCCTCGTTCAGCTATGAAAAGCTACGGGGCCTTGGCGGGAATCCTTACCACATTCCCAGGGTGGTTGGGAAGATGCAGTGGGAGATAGCCAGGAAAGGTTTTAGAAAGTTGAAATTGCTTTTCGAAGGAAGAAGAATATGATTCCAGAAGGGGAAACACTGTGTATGGACCTTTACCCTGAGGCTGGAGCCAGAAGTGAGCCCAGCGTGTTAAGGGACTGTGGGGACAGCCCCATGTGGCAGGAAGTAAGGAGGGAACTAGCCGCAAAGTGGGTAGGGGTGGGGTGGGGCAGCCACAGCATGTGGAAGCCCAACGGGACTTTAGAGCACAGGTTGCTTTAGGATTGGAAAGCTTTGTCTGCCAAGCTTGTGAGTCGGGATTGATTTCTCACCAACCCTCACAGCCAACTCTTGAGTAAGTGCGGCCCTGTCGCCCTGTGAATCTGGATGTGGCGGGGAGGAGGATGTGTGCTAGCACCACCGTCACTACACGGCACGTGCATAGCTGTGCACATATGAGCCGTCTATTCGAACTAGTGTCCCACGGAGAAGGGAAAGAGAATCAGTATTCATCACACACCTATCGTACGCCAGCACCTTTCATCCACAACTTTACTTAATCCTCAGAACAACCACCAGGCAGAGATCATTGATGCCATTTTACAGATAAGAAAACTGAGACTCAGAGGGACAGCTGCCCCATGGTCTGATACCAAGGAAGTTGTGGAGCCAGAATTGGGCCCAGATCTGTCTGACTCTCAAGCCTGTGTCTGTGGCACCACGCCATGTGCTTCTCAGCATCTTTGCATCTGTGGCAGGAGTTAGTAACCCTGGAGACCGGGTGTGGTGGAAGGAGGGGTCTGTGGCTCCGTTCTGGTAGGGCTAGCAAATCTCTATGGCAACGAGGGCTGCAATGCCCGGCCTTGTAGAAGTCCCACCATGTGTCTGTGTGATGGCGCGTTTGTATTGTCAGAATAATCGAACTCGCTGGAGGCTCTGCGTTGGGTCCAGAAGCTGGAGCGGGGGATTCCTGAGCTAGTGGGAAAGTGGAGGATTCTTGAATTTAAGCCTAAACCAGACACTGAGGGAGGCTGTGGATCCAGGGAACTGGTATTGTGCTGGCTTCCAACAACCCCCTTCCCCCAAGCAGCCGCACCAGCGCTGTGAGCAAGGTGACCTGCACTTCAGGATGAAAATGAGTCCACCATGCTCTTCTCTGTACCTAAACAAAATGAGGGGACCATCTCCTTGCATTTACAAGGCATTTTTATAGTTGACCTGGCTTTTCATCTTCACAAGTTTACTGAATTCTCACAATCTTTGGTTTCAGTATGATGGAAGCTAAAGTGGCAGAGACTTATAAGGGAGTCACTTGGCCCCTATCCCCCTGGGGCCTTCTTCCTAAAGACCTATTTCCTAGCCAAACTTGATGAGCCCATTGGAAAGTATGGAAGAAGTTAAAATTCTCAAGCCGGGCGCAGGGGCTCATGCCTGTAATCCTAGCACTCTGAGAGGCTGAGGCAGGCAGGAGTTTGAGACCAACCTGATCAAAAGTGAGACCCTGTCTCTACTGAAAATAGAAAAAATTAGCCGGGCATGGTGGCACATGCCTGTAGTCCCAGCTACTCGGGAGGCTGAGGCAGGAGGATCGCTGAGCCCAGGAGTTTCAGGTTGCTGTGAGCTAGGCTGATGCCACAGCATTCTAGCCCTGGTGACAGAGTGAGACTCTGTCTCAAAAAAAGAAGAAGAAGAAGAAGTTAAAATTCTAGGCTACCAAACAAAATATTTTTCCTGGTGCTCCTCGACTCCCACAGCTGGGAGATGTGTTGGAGGCAGATGCACAGGCCCTTGGGGTTGGGGCCAATTGTGATACTCCCACATTTCCTGGGCCAGAACTAGAGGAAAGCAAAAAGCAGGTGACAAAAATACAATTGTCACCCTAATGTCAAATAGCAGGGGAATGGCTAAATAAATATGGTACACCCAACCTCACTGAAATATGGTAGAGCCACGAAAGAGCTAATTATGAAGATTATTGAGCAACATGGATGATGCTTATAATAAAGTATAACATACAAAAGGCACAACGCAAAACTGTTTCTTTGCTGAGCATTACAAACCCTGTAAAAAGTATGTCTGTGCATGGTCAAGAATTGGAAAAGAATTGTGGAAAAATCAAAACTTGATTTCTTGTGGTTGGCAGGCTTGGTGCGTTTTTCTTTCCCTTAGATTTCCATTAATGTTGTTATAATGTTGTTTGTGCAAAGAATGATAAATCCATTAACATATAGAACAATTACACTGGCAGATCATTCTGTCAAGCTGAGAGACCAAATCACATCATTTCCCTGAACCAGCAAACACACTTGAAAGACATAAATACAAAATTAGGTGCCTTTCTTTGCAGAAAGAAGCAGCCACAAGGAATGGGGAGATGCGATGGAATGAGCGTGGGAGGCCCCACATTTGAACTCAAGCTGAGACCGTTATGTTGGGTCTTTGGAGAAAGTGATTTCACCCCTTTTATCCTCAGTTTCTTCACGTGCGATGTGGGGATAATAGGGCTATGGTGAGGAGCAAATGATCTGGGATGATTTAAGGGGCCTTGTGAGGTGTAGAATGTGGCACAGGGTAAAGACACTTTGAAACAAAAGTGTCAGGTACTGTTCTCCACTGTCTCACCTCAGCTGCCAACAAAGCCAACCTGGGCCTTGTCTTCTCTGAGCACTGGGTGCCACTGAAATTTGATTACGCAAGTGCAGCTTTCTAGTTTTAGCCTTGGATGAGGCATAATCAGGATGTTGTCAGGGTTTTTCCTCCTCTAAAATACTTAAACTCTGAATGTGGTGAGGACCCCCTCAGCTCTTGGGTTCTCAACCCTACGTGGCCAATTACGAGCGGCGTGTCTTTGGGCAAGCAGCCTGAGCTCTCGGAGCTGCCATTGCCTCCTTGGTTGGGCGGGATTACAGTGCTGCCTCGTAGGGTGGGTGTGAGGATGAAATCAGGTGCTATGGAGTAAGCGAGGGGCGCGGGTGAGCTGCCGTCGTTAGTGTGTTAGACTATCAGAGTAGGAAGGGCCTCTAAGGATCGCCTGTTCCAGGGGCTCTCAACTGGGGGGTGAGAGGGGTGTGGAGGAGGTCTTGGGGGAGCACGGTGTGTATATATGGCCGTGACTATCATTATTTTTGCATGTCAACCCTGAAACGTCTTCTGTGGAAAAGCAGGCTTTTGGTCTTAATTATGGTGGGACCCAGGTCCTTTAATAAAGGTGAGATGTACACTTAGAAACCACTCATCTCCCACAAACCTTTCATTATATAGATCTGCAGAGGTGAGGTGACATTCCCAAGGTCACCCAGCTACAGAGATTAATGTGGGCAACAGTCCAGCTGCTTCCCCCACCACTGCCACCATCGCTGCCCAAGAGTTGTCCTTGTGACCTCTGGGATTTCTTCAGTGCTGTAGTAGAGATGCCCAGGGCCATGGTCATTTAACCATTATTAAGCTGGGAGAAACCAGACAGGGCTCTGGGATTGAAAAGAGGAAAAATGATACTTGAGACAACAAGGAAAGATGTCCCTGGTAGGAGACCCTACACACTGATGGGTCAGCTCCTCGTCACCCCTGGGCAATACCTCCAAACAGTCTGGGCTGATGTGGCCTCCTAAATGCTATCTGCATTCCTGCAGAGTAAATGGTGTTTGATGAAACCCTCATTTCGACAACAGATTTTCTGTTTCAAAAGTCAATCTCAACCAGACGTGGTGGCTCATACCTGTAATCCTAGCACCTTGGGAGGCTGAGGCAGAAGGATCACTTAAGGCCAGGAGTTTGAGACCAGCCTGAGCAACATAGCAAGATCTCATCTCTGCAAAAAATAGAAAAATTAGCCAGGTGCAGTGGCGCACACCTGTAGTTCCAGCTACCTGGGAGGCTGAGGCAGAAGGATCACTTAAGGCCAGGAGTTTGAGACCAGCCTGAGCAACATAGCAAGACCTCATCTCTCCAACAAATAGAAAAATTAGCCAGGTGCAGTGGTGCACGCCTGTAGTTCCAGCTACCTGGGAGGCTGAGGCAGGAGGATCACCTGCGCCCAGGAGTGTGAGGTTGCTGTGAGCTCTGATGATGCCACTGCACTCTAGCCCGGGCAACAGAGCAAGACCCTATTTCAAAAAAAAAAAAGTCCATCTCCTATCAAATTCTCCCAGAGCACCGATGGAGAAGTGTGGGGTCCCAGGAGCACAACAAGGCTCCTGATTGCTCCCTGCCAGTCGGGTGGAGTGTGTTCTCTGAGTTCTATTCCTGGCATTGGGGAGGGTGGCACAGTGCCACCTCAGTGAATGCCTTTTGTGGAATTCATGGGCCTGGCCAGGGCAGGGTGGGGGTGGGTGCTGTTCAGGCCCTTTAAGCTGGCCTCAGAGAACATGTGCTGTCCCCTGCCAACCATGCCACACAGGAGATAAAAGGCATGCGCTGCCCCTTTGAAATATTTTCACCCACCTAGCAGCCTGGGGCCTTGCTTCTGCTTCTGGGACCTGGCTTTGGGGGTTTCTGGTTTCCCAGGCTTAGCTCCGCACACTTCTGCCCACCGTGTTGCTGAACACGGCCGCTTCTACCCTCTCCCCAGCCAGATTCAGACTCTTGACGACCCCACCCCTGCCCCGTGACTGTCTTCCTGGACATATGCCCTGAACTTTGGCTCTATCACCAGTCCCTTCTCTTCCTGGGGTGTTTCAGGGCCTGGCTTGAGGGATGAGAGCTGTCTGCTCAGGGTAAACAGCAAAATCGAAAAGGTTGAGATTTCCTTTGCTGGCCACCCAAGCGAGAGTCATGATCCACAGAGCCAAAGGTCACACTGCTGGGGCTGAGCATGAAGATTGCTCCCCACCCCCACCACCGTCAGGCCTGCAGCCCCCCAAACATGAGGTCTATATTAGGAAAACTTATACACACCAGCCATTTCCCTACCCAGGAACAATAGTTTACCCTGACTCCAGCCAAAAGAACCCCAAAGCCTGAGTTGGGGGAACAAAACACAAATATCAGCTGGGACTCTTAAGTTGTGGAGTCTTCTCATCTCGAGCCACGTGGCTCTGGCCAGGTGTGATGGCAGCTCCTATCACAGCAAAAGCAGCCAGCTCCACCCCAGAGGGACCCAGGCTGTGGAGCAGGATGACAAACTCAGGCCTGTGCGAGGCAGGCCAGAGCGAATAGCCAGTGGGAGAGCCAAGCTCAAGGGTAGAGCCAGCAACATTTAAGAAGGGAGCCCGAGCCTTAGGGGGAGGCCCAGGGTATCAGAGAAGCCATAGGAGGGCTACTAGAAAATTCAGGCCAGCTCCTGCAGAGCTTCTGTGAGCCGGACAGTAGCCTGAGCACTTTGCAGGTATTCACTCATTCAGTCTAGACAACAGCTTTGATGGTATAGCTCCTTCGATTATCTCCTAAGTGGGATATAGGGATGAAAAACTGTAGATTATATAACTCATCTGTAGATTAGAAACCGAGGCTCAGAGAGGTTAAGCGATGTACCCAAGGGCACACAGGCCGTAAATGGCAAGGCTGGGATTTGAGCCCAGGCAGCAGGGCTCCCCAGTCTGTCTTCTTAGCCCCTATGCTAATCTGCCAACAGGCTGCCTTTGCCCTCTGCCCACTAGGTGGGTTTTAAGACTGGACTTCAGTCTCTCCCAAGAATTAGGGTGATCGTTCTCTACCTGGGGAGGTTGAAAACAATATCCATGCCTGGGCGCCACCCCTCAGAAGTTCTGGTTTCCTTGGTCCAAGTGCAGTTCAGCCTTCAGGGGGCGCAGAGGGTAGGGTGCAGTGGCAGTTTTCACCGAAGCTCCTCGACTTAGAAACATACAGCATCTCTCCCATCCTGACAAACGTCGGACTCCCATCCGCAGCCCTGCCTTCCCTCCAGCTGTGCTCTACCTCTGTCCCCTCTAACCGCAGTCAGACTTCCTGCGAGGTGTCTCCGCTCCCCTTCCATTTCCCTCCTTGACCCGCTGCTAAGGCCACAGCCTCATTCAGTTTTGGAATGCGGCTGACGATGCTAACCATTCCTTGCTCCTAGAAAGTAGCCCTCTCCCAACCTCAGGGGCACAACGCACTGTCCTCGTCTAGACGTTTCACCTCAGTCTTTTTCGGTGGCTTTTATACCATGCTGTACAAATACGTTCTGAAGGTGGTGCCTCCGGGGAGCCGTGCGTGAGCCCTGGCCCTGCTCTCAAAGAGTTGAAAATCTTGTCCATACAGGTGGTTCCTCTCAGGGGAGACCTCCAACTGCTTCCCTCCAGCTGCTCCCTTGTCTTTCTGCACCCCTGGCAAAGACGAAAAGAGAACGAAGCTCACGCTAGGTCTCCTTCCACTCTGTGAGCGGGAACTGGCGATGCCTCTCTTCCCATTAGAAGACGGCCAGTGGGACATGGGCTCGGCCCGCTGCCCGCGCACGTCCCGCCTGTGTGGTCGGTTAGCACCCGGTCACAAAGGAGCCCCTTTGTAATGCACTTCTGCCACACGTGACTTGTTTCCTGGGTCCTTGTCCTTCTAAACATACAGAAACAAATTTGAGAAAGACACGTTTTCAAGGTTTTAAAGCCGGTGATTCTCTCGTGCTTTGTGCCCTGGGAAATAGGCTTTGCTAGAATCTGGGGCTGGTGGGCCTTGGGAAAGCCCCATTCCCTCTCCGAGCCTCCGTCTGCTCCCCTGTTAAATGGGACTAGTCACCTTTAGCTGCCCTGTTGTGGTGAGGATGACGTGAGATGGTCTCTGTGCTGCAGAGTAGGCCCTCACTAAGAGTTGGGGAAATCGAATTGAACTGTATCCAACCATAGTTCACAGACTTGTTCCAGGCCAAGAGAGAAAGTGTGTGTGTGCAAGAGAGACTTGCAAAAAACAAGGCCTATCTCTGTGCACGGCTCTCCTCTGGGAAGGAAGGGGCCTGCACAGTGACAATAGACCAGGGGCGCTGACTCAGACAGCCAGTTCCTGTTCATTTCCCCTCACCACAGGACACCAGCGGAGCGGGAGGTCAGCCCTCCGTGGGGCTCTGACTCGGGCCTTTGGCTGAGAACCTTTCCCAGAGAAGGACAAGCTCAATTCACAGATAACTCCCCTCACTGGTCTGCTGTGACTGGGCCGATGGGACCGGGGTGGCTGTGGGTGTAGTGCAGGGGGTGGGAAAGGAGGGAGAGGGAACTTGCTTTCTGAATCCTGAGTTGCTTTCCCTGGGCCGGGCTGCCCAGGAACAACTTCATCGGGCAAAGGAGTATGTGAGTGATGAGGCCAAACTGACCCAGGCAGGGTGCTGGGAAACAGGGTTCAGGAAAGCCCCTGGGCACCCACTGAGGAGCCTGGGGACAGGGTTTGGAGCAGTGTGGAGCCCCCCAGCTCCCTGCCCCCAGCGTGGGCCCAGCACACGCTTCTCTCTTGCATGAGGATTTGCTGGATGTGGATTCTTGGCTATCCACTCCACTGGGATGGAGAGAGCCGAGTCTATCACCCTCTTCTGGAGCCGAGGAGGTAAGTGGCTGGGGGAGAAGGGTCTTGTGTTCAGCAGAGGGGAGAAGGGAAAGAATCGGGGCTCGAGGAGGAGGAGGCGGAGGAGCTTTCTGCACTCAGAGCCAAGACCGTCTTGGGAGGGAGCGCGGCCTCGGACTGGAGGTGGGCAAGGAGGGGACGGCCGCTTGGCAGGGATGCTGTGAAGGGAATTCACTATTGGGTGGCTCTGGAGGAGCAGAGGGTGGATGCGATCACATCCCAACCCTGATATTCTGAGATTCTAAAGGGACGGTAAAAGCGACTGAGGAATTGTGTGTGTGTGTGTGTGTGTGTGTGTGTGTGTGAGTGTGTGTGTGTGTGTGTGTGTGTGTGTGTGTAAGAGATAACTGCATCTCTTTCTTCCCATAAATCGACTTAGCATGCATTCTGGGGCCCTGTCCCTTGGATGGTAGGAAATCACATCCCGGTCAGTCTTGGGTCTTGGCTGGACTCCTGCTAAAATGCCAAATTTGCTTTTACTATACCAAGGCATGGAGGCAGGGAGAGGCAGGAAAGGGTGCCTGTCACTGGTCATCTATGCACAGAGGTTACTACCAAGGGACCAAGTGCTTTCTAATCACCGTTCCAGCCAGACCTCTTGGCAGTAAGGCGAAATCAAGGTCAGGGCCCTGCGCCACACCAGCACCCTCTCTGGCTTCTGTGAAGAGGATAGCTGGGTCGGGGGGAGGTGATCACGACAGTTACATGCCCTGGAAAATGTATGGAAGCTACTGCTCTGGTTGCGGAGGTAGCCAGCAGGGCACACTGAGTCCGCGCTGTGTCTCTGCGGTTCTAGTTGGTCCTCTGTAGCAGGAATAGGCGCAAAAGGAGTTTATGAGCTAAAGCGACTTGTAAGGCAGAGTGATGGGACCAAAACCAAAGTCCTGTCAGGACCACGTGCTGTTTGGCATGGAGAAGAATCAGAGGAGAGTGGTCTTTGGTCTTCAGGTGTTTGAGGGGCTGTCGCAGGATGATGGGAGTAGACGGGGTCTGAGTGGGGCCTCGGGTGGCAGAGCTGAGGCTTGTGGACAAGGAGGAACTTTCTAACAGACTCTTCATGGGTGCCATGGGCTGCCTTGAAGAGGGGCGAAGGGTCTGGGTACATTTGGGCAGGCCGCCTTTTTCCCGGAAGTATGCGGTGAGCCCTTGAGAAGACAAGGGCATGTGGGAGCTGGGGGAAGGGAGAGCAGGAAGGAGGGGCCGCCCTCACCTGGGATGAGGGTCCTGTCCCACCCAGCAGTCGCCCGCCCTCCCACCTCCACGGCTGCTCCCCAGCCCATTCTCCACTCCGCAGCCCCAGTGAGCCTTTGAAGACCAGACCCAGCTGCTCAGAATCCTCCAGTGGCCGCCCATCACCCGCTGGGGAAAGTCCAGATTTATTTCCCTTCTCTATTGCCTTCTTTCCTCTCTCTAAAAACAGAGCAGAGATAAGATCGTTTCTCACTCTAACACAGCTCTGACATTTCATAAATCTTTGTCCTAGACAGCTGGAAAGGGCTATATTTAACCTTCTGTCTTGTAGCTTTTAATGGAGGGACTTGCTTCAGGCACTGCCTTCTAACGCCACAGGAGACCAGAGTCTTTTCTTTGTTCTCTGCCAGCCGAGGATGAACCCCGAGAGGCAGAGGCCACAGTCAGCCTCTTCCTCCGGTGAGACATGCAGGCTGCTTGGCCAGCCCTCTGCCCCAGGGCGTCTCCCTTCCCCTCTGTCTCTAGGTGAAGGATGTCCTCGTCACACCCTCTGGAGCATGCCCCTCAGCTTTCTTATCTGCAAATCCTTGAAAGACTCCTCACTAACCCCGTAGCTGGGATAAGTGGGAAGGCCAGGTGAGCATAGCCTAGGACAGCCAGGACCTGGAGGTGCGGGCGGGGAGTGTGGGCCAGGGCAGGGGCCAGGAGAGAAGAAAATGTATGGCCTGGCTGTGCCATGGGGCGTGGGGAGGGGAGCCATGCTGAGTAACGTGCAGGCCGTGTACCAGAAGCTTCGCATACTTTGCTCCGTGTGATCCTCACAACAATCCTGACAGAGGTTCCATCATTAGCCACATTGTACTGCAGTGAGTTAAGTGACCTATCCAAGGTCATACATAGCTAGAAAGTGGCAGAATGGGGATTGAACCCAGCCTGTCCAACTCCAAAGTCTAGTTGCTTTGCCCAGTCCCAGGATGTCCCTAGTTGAGTTGGCCCCGCCCTTTGGGGGCAGCTCCGATGTGCTGGCCTCCCTCACTTCCTTGGGTTTCTTTGGTAAACACGTAAGCCCCTGGCACACTCTGCCCGTGCCGCCCAGGCTCCAGGCCCACCTCAGTCTCTGACCCTAGCTCAGGAGCCCAGCAGTTTGGGTTTTTTGATGATGCCCCATGCTCTCAGGCCTCATGGGCTGGCTTCTCCCACACTCTGTTCTCTTCTGCCTTGCAGATAACAACTACTGGGATGAGTAACCTAAAACAGTCAGCTACATTATTTATTTTTTTCCATGTCTGTTCCCTAGACTGCTAACACTAACTGCCTCTGAGGACTTAGAAAAATTGTGTCCCTCCTGTGGTCCCAGTTTCCTCAGCTGTAGAGTGGGAAGATAGGACACTCTCTAAGGGCCCTTCCAGTTCAAGAGTCTAGGATTCCCAGGGTCCTTCCCCTCTCCGCAGCCACACCCCTGCTGCCTTGTCCCCCACAGCCTTAGGGGACAGGGTTGCCACAGGCCCTGATCTGGAAACCTTCACTGAGCCAAGCGATTGCTCCGGAGCCAATGGACAAAGTAACACAGCAGTCACGACAACCACGTGTGTAGGGCATTTTATTGTTTACCAACTGTTTTCCCAGTCAGCAGAGTGGTGGGGAGGGGACGCCAAGGTGATTTCAATGGTACATGGTACAGCTTTAAAGAACATTGAATTACATGGCGAGAAAATGATTCTCGTTTCCTTCTCTTTCCAGCATTCTGACTACATCAAGGAGAAAGTCTCAGTGTGGCTCTATTCTTCAGCCTCTATAATGCGTGCTAATCTTCTTTTGTAACAAAGCTAGAGCAGGCCTCAGACTCAAAGACATTGACAGGCAACAATATCTACATAGAATTTAATTACTGTCTTCCGTTTCCATTGCTTTTATTTCTTACAGCTGCTTTCTATTTATGGCAAGTGATACTCCTTTTGTTTCGGTTTTTGGTTACCGTGTAAAATGTCTTTTAATGTAGATTTATTTAAGCAAAAAAAATTTCATTTAGAGGAAAAGATTAAGTGAATAGGAAATAGAACCAGTGGTGCCTAGATAGGGCAACACTTGTTAAAGTGCTACCAAAATGGCGAAGCTTGGGCAACACTGCAGTGCGCATTCATCCGGCAGCTGTTTCCTGAGCAGCAAGTTCCTATGCTGTGGAAGGGCCTGCATGGTCGGCCCCTACTGTTGTCTCAGACTTTATTGCCCCCTATTCCCCTGCCCCATTCTTTTGTGCCTTCTAGTATGCCGTCCCCGCTGTCTGGAATGTCTCTCCCTTATCCCTTGCCTGCCCATCAAACCCCAGCTCATCTTTCAGGAGTCAGTTTAAATGGCACCTCCTCCAGGAAGCCTTCCTTCGAATCCCCAGGTTGAGTTCAGCTTCGCAGCAGATTCATGCTCTATTGTAGCATCTCTCACATGGCTGTTACCATTTGTTGACAGGCCTATGTCTTCCACTCTTTTGGTTCCAGATGCATTTTATAAGTAAAGCTTGAGGTGGGTAGGGAGGAAGGGAGAGAGAGACAAATGTGACTGTGAGTGAGGCCTGTGACAGTGACTGGGCTCTGGGGGCTGTTGCAGCACCTGGGATCACTTGGAATTGAGGATTCCTGGATACCAAGCCAGAGCCTGCACTGGCCCCATGGAGGAAACGTATCGGGGTGCCTTTGGGACTGCCATCTGGAATCTCAGGGGAAGACGCAGGATTGGTCTGAGGGAGAAATTGGGCTGTGACACTATCCTAGTGACAGCCTCAGCTGACCCCTTTGGGAGCTCTAGAGGTAGGTTGGCCCTTCAGAGTTGCTCCAGTCAGGCTGGAGGGGACCAGTCCTTAGATGCAGCCTGTCCCTGGGGAGGGAGCATAGCCTTGGGCAAGGCAGCTCTGTCTGGGGAGGCGGCTGGGCACTTCCCAAAGAGGACTGTCAGCCAGCAGCACCCTCGGCGGCTGAGGGTCCTGAGGAAGAATCTGGGCGCGCATCGCAGTGTCCACCGTGGGGGTCTGATCAGAGCCCTTGGGGCTTCAGTGCTGGGGAGGCAGCGAGAAGAGAATGGTGGTTTAGAGGGTAGAGTGTGGCTAGCAAGAGTTGGTGACTGGAAGAGCCCAGTAAATGTTCGTTAAAAGAAAGAATGACAGGGTATGATGTTCCAGGCACTGCGTTAGAGGCAAAGCGGATACAGAGGCAAACAAGCCACAGGGAACTGCTGGTGTAATTGGGGCAACAGATATGTAAAGAGACTATTCCAGAACAATGTGGTAAGTGCTACACCTGTGATGTGTACCAAAGACCATGCTTCCGCAGCACTTTGTTCTTGCTTTTCGTGGAGGCCTTATCATATGACCCTTCTGACAACCCTCTAAGGCACAAATGATTGTCCTCACTCTACACATGTGAAAATTGAGATCAGGGATTTGCTTTAGACCTCACGGTCAGTGCCCCCAGGCTGGGACAACCCCCAGCAGGGTCTACTCTCTCCCCTACACCACCCAGCCCCTCTCAAAGACATGCAGGCCTTTGCAGTTTGCAAAGTGCTTGTGACACATATTTCATCTTGACCCAGCCCTGCAAGACAGCAAAATACAGGTGTCAGAATAAAGTAGGTTTTTATCTTATTTTCTTAACCTTCCTGGTATGCTTTCAGAAATAGATATATTTGGATCATATTTATAACAGTGACATTCTTTTTTATTCTGCTTTTCTTTTTCCCATACCTTCTTGACTACCTGTGAAATTCTTCCATTGCACTCATCTGTTCTTCCATATCTTGTCCCAAAAGTGAGAAAATTACGATCAAAATCCAGTTTGTTACTTTTGAGCTGTGAGGGGGGAGATAACAGGTTTTAAACTTTTTTCAACTTTACTCAAAAAAGCAAGACTTTCTTGGTTGGAAACATTAAAAATGCATGAGTTTTTATTTTGAGGTGGGGTATAGTACAGTCTGGAGGAAAGGCCACTTAGAGGCAACTGAAAATCCCCTGTAAGGGGCTGGGTCTCAGGCAGGGCAGCCGCTCCCTCTTCCCTCCCCACCACCCCTAGACTTTGCCTTCTCTGCCACCTTTGTGGTCACCTTCCTCCTCGAACTCCGGACCAAGTCCCTTTTTTCTCTTCCTTCCCTGCCTAAAAGATTCCTGAGGGCCTCCATTCCTGTCGCAATTGTGAGTATGAACGAAAAAATTCTAGCATCTTTCCCAGTGGGTTTCAGTGCCGCCTGCCTGGTCTCCGAGTTCACCTAAAACACAGCTTTTCTGTAGAGTTTTCCAAGCAGAAGCTATCACACTGTAGAGAACCAACAGTTGTTCTATGAAGAAAGGAGAAAAGTTTTCATGTGTTTCCAGTGAAAACAAAGGTGCCCATGCTCTGTGGCCATGCCTGCCCCTCATATGACCCCATTTCCCATCACTAGCACTCTCTCTTTGCAACTACCAACATCCCATGCTGGCCTCATCAGTTAGGCAAGGGGGCCCTCATTTCTGCTCATTTCTTTCAGTTCCTTGTAGGGAGTGTGCAATAAGTAATGGGGGCCAAAGTGGGGTGCGGGGCTCAACTTTATGCTTTAAAGATTAGCAAGGTAAATCAATTGCTCTTATCAAAGTGTAACTTTCGAAGGGTTAAAAACATAACTCTCGGCCGGGCGAGGTGGTTCACGCCTGTAATCCTAGCACTCTGGGAGGCCAAGGCGGGCAGATTGTTTGAGCTCAGAAGTTCGAGACCAGCCTGAGCAAGAGTGAGACCCCATCTGTACTAAAAAAAAATAGAAAGAAATTATCTGGACAACTAAAAATATATAGAAAAAATTAGCCGGACATGGTGGTGCATGCCTGTAGTCTCAGCTACTCGGGAGGCTGAGGCAGTAGGATCACTTGAGCCCAGGAGTTTGAGGTTGCTGTGAGCTAGGCTGACACCATGGCACTCGCCCCAGGCAAGAAAGTGAGACTCTGTCTCAAAAAAAAAAAAAAAAACTCTCATTCAAATATACAGTGATCACATGTCGAAGATTTGTTTAACTCATCGGTGATGGAACCAGCATTACAGTAAATCTGGTTTTTAAAATGATATGAGAGTTAAACATAGAATTACCTCAAAAAGTTAAACACAGAATTACCACGTAACTCATCAATTCCGCTTCTAGGCATATACCCAGAAGAATTGAAAACAGGGGCTCAGATATGCGTGCATGAATGTTCATAGCGGCATTATTCATAATAACCGAAAGGTGGAAACATCCCAAATGTCCATCGACAGATGAATAGATAAATAGAATGTGGCATATGCATATCATGGAATATTATTCAACCATAAAAAGGAATGAAGGTCTGACATATGCTATAATATGGATGACTCTTGAAGATATTATGCTAACTGAAAGAAGCCAGACACGGAAGAACAAATATTGTATAACTCCACTTATATGAAATATCTAGAATAGGCAAATTCATAGAGGCAGAAAGTAGATTAGAAGTTACCAGGAGCTAGGAGAAGGAGAAATAAGAAATTCCTGCTTGTTGGGTACAAAGTTTCTGTTTGGGATGATAAAAAATTTTGGAAATTGATAGTGGCGATGATTGTATAACATTGTGAATATAATTAATACCATTTAATTGTACACTTAAAATGCTTAAAATGGGCCAGGTGTGGCGGCTCACACCTGTAATCCTAGCACTTTGGGAGGCCAAGGCAGGAGGATTATTTGAGGTCAGGAGTTTGAGACCAGCCTGAGCAACATAGGAGACCTCATCTCTACAAAAAATAGAAAAATTAGCCGGATGCAGTGGTTCATGCCTGTGGTCCCAGCTACTTGGGAGGCTGAGGCAGGAGGATCACTCGAGCCCAGGAGTTTGAGGTTGCAGTGAGCTATGATGACGCCACTGCCCTCTATCCCAGGTGATGGAGTGAGACCCTGTCTCCAAAAAAAAGCTTAAAATGGCAAATTTCATCTAATATATATTTTACTGCAACAAAAAATAGTATAAAAAAGGATACGAGAGGCTTCGAAAGAATACTGAAATAAGATTTAAAAAATGGATACAAAACTGTGAAGTCTACAGGATAACACAACCGTAACCTTTGGGGCTATCTTTCCTGCTGCACAGAATTAGTTTTTATTTTTACCGGACAAAAATCATTTGCAATTTAGGAATCTTCTATAAGTTAACTTTTAACTTTACCGAGTCTGGGACTTAATCAATAGTGAATGGTAAGTCAAGCAGTTGCATGGAGGATGCTCCTGAAAGGGTACTCAGTGATCTTTTTTGCCTTGCTGTCAAGTTTTAGATAATTTTTCTTGACACCTTAAATAATACATGACAAAGCACAACCCTCATGTGAGTCTCCATGAAAGAGTCTTGACTTTAGCTTCAAGGCCTGACTCTCCTGGGTATTAGCATCTTGGTGACATCTTTTAGACTGTTTATCAGGCTCACTTCAGTCCATACCACACATCATTGCCAGAGTGACCTTTCAAAGTGCCGCTTTCATTGTGTTCCTCCTACACACAAGAATTGGCACAACTCCTGATCTAGCCCACACTTCTCAGACTGGCTCTCAGAAGCCTCTGGAATGTAGCCTGACTAGAGATTTGGAAAGGAACTTGCAAGTCTCCTCCCTCTTGGTCCCAGCGAGGCTGGCGTTTCCCTACTCCTCGCCGCAGCACCCCTGCCTCAGGAGACGCTCCCATTTTGAATGCCCCGGGCCCGTCTCTTAGCCTGACTGATCTATGGCAGTGTTTCCCGAATTTCAATCATCCATGTACCGCTGTCACAAATGTTGTTTACTATCTGTACTATTTTCTATTTTTTTTTTAAATCTCTCTTTTGAAAGTTTCCACTTGCCCAGAGCTACAAGTGGATATGCTATTTAAGAAAAAAGTTCGCCTGGGTACCACCTCAAATCACCTCATTTCATACCTGATCATGTTCTCATCGTTCGGTGCATTCGGCCTCACATGAAGATGGCCTTTGTCCCCCTCCAGCACGCGGCCGTGACCTAAGCTTACTGCGTACCCTGCGGTTGGCTGACTGTCCTGTCCTCTTCGTAAGCATCCTGTCAGAATGCTGACGGCTTTCCCCTTGCCCCTTTATTGTGTACGGAATCATTGAAAACACACTTCCTCTCCTCCAGGGACTCGTATTCTGACCAAGGGAACAAAAGCGGGTGTTCTAAACGAGTCAGGAGGACCCAGGTCCCTCTCGGCCACTTTCTATTCATACTTGCATCACCTTGCACAGGAAACCTCCCTACCCTTCAGTTTCCTCATCAATGAAATGAGAAGAAGAAAAATACCTGCCTCGCCTACCTCATGAAGTGGATAGGAGGCTCGAACAAAGCAACACTTGTGGAAATGCTTCGTAAATGAGAAGGTGGTGTCCACGTTTTAGTGAAATGATGCCATGAAAGGCAACTAACAATACAAGATGGCCAAGTAAAGAATGTCAGCAGGCAGTTTCCCAAGCCCCGAATGAGTCCCTGTGGTGCTCACTCACGGGCAGGAGGAGTCCCAGGGGCTTGCTTGAGGTGGCTGGGTCATGAGGCAGGCGCAGAAAGAAGCTCAATAAGCTGGGGTGTAGGTGGGGGACATGAGGGAAGCAAATTGAATAAAGAAAGCAAGGCGGACACCTGCTTGGGGCCGATGAGGCCGCCAAGGGCTTCGCGAAGGCGAGCGTGAAGGCGGAGTAGGAGAAAAGGCACGTGCCGGGCCGGGGAGCTGGGCCTGTGCTGCGAGAAGCCGCTGGGGGCTCTGGGGTGGAACAGTGGGGAAGCTACCAAGCTTTGGAATGCAGAGTCCCCTAAAAGCGGGGCTTCTTTTCCTCCCCGTAATTTATTTATCATTAGTGTGTTTTATTGCAAAATAAAATATAGACTCATTATGCAAAAGAAAGTAAATCAACAAGTCATTAGAGTAAAGAATGAAAGTCTGTCTTTAACTCCACCCTCACCCCTCCATGCAGCCAATTCCAGCCTCTTTCAAAAGCTATGCACTGTTAACAGCAGGGTGTATATCATCCCAGACCTTTTCCTATGAATATGACTGCATACATGTATGTATTCCAATCTTTTTACATAAATGAGATTCTGTTACACATTTTATACAGAGCTTGATTTGTTAAACTTAATGTCTGTGGACATTTTTCTATGGCAGAATGTATCTTCTCTTCTATGGCTATAGAATATCGCTTAGTGCAAATAGATCACAATTTATTTAATCAATCCCCTATTGATGAAGACTTCTGCGATTAATGTTGCTGTCGCTTTTTACTTTTACTTTTTTTTTTTTTTCTTTTTGAGACAGGGTCTCACTCTGTTGCTTGGGCTAGAGTGCCGTGGCGTCATCATAACTCACTGCAACCTCAAACTCCTGGGCTCAGGCAATCCTCCTGCCTCAGCCTCCCAAATAGCTGGGACTACAGGCACATGCCATCATGCCTGGCTAATTTTTCTATTTTTCATAGATATGGGGTCTCACTATGTCGCTCAAGCTGGCCTTGAACTGTTGGTCTCAAACAATCCTCCTGCCTTGGCCTCCCAGACTGTTAGGATTATAGGTGTGAGCCACCACACCCAGCCCTTACTTTTGCATTTTTAAATGCAAAATGTAATATTTGCATGTAGTAAAAGAAATTCAACAGTGTATAAGAGTATTTAGTGAAAAAAGTAATTTTCCTGCCTCCCCCAACCACCCCCACATCGCCACTTTAACAGCTCCCCTCTCAAGAGGAAACCACAGATACCAATTTCTGGTGGGTCCTTCCAGAAATGACCTATGCATATAGAAGCATGCATGAGTGTGTCTGTGTGTGTGGAGAGAGATGGAGGGAGGGAGAAGGGAGGGAGGGGAGAGAAAAGAGAGAGAGAGATTTTAACATAACTGATAACATAGTACATACAGCATTCTGCACCGTGCTTTTTTTCACCTAACCCTATATCTTGGAGAACATTCCATATCAGCACATATTTTAGCCACATAATTCTTCTTAATGGCTATAGAGTATTCCATTTTATGGCTGAACCGCAATTTCTCTGACCTGTCTTCTGTCGAAAGGGGAGTTTTGCCAGTATTTTGCTGTTACACAATAGTACTCCAATGTATACCTTTGTTCATGTATTAATATCGTCATATGCACTGTATCTATAGTGTAAACCCCTAGAAGTATTGAGTAAACAGGACTATGCATTTAAATTTTTGACAGATAACGCTAAAGTACTTTCCAAAGAAGTTGTTCCATTTGACCCTCCCACCAGTCGTGTATGGAAGAGTTTGTTCCTCCATATCCTCCCTCCCCGTCACAGCATGTGACAGACCTTTTAAATCTGTGCTTGGTGAACAGGATGAGAACCTGAGGTGCTGGGGGTGGGAATATGGCCAGGGAGGGCAGAGATTGTCTGGTTGTTCTCATGGGTGTGTATGTAGCCCACAAGCGTTATGTCCCCAAGGCCTTAGGTATCCAGCAGTTCCAGACACTGCTGTCTAGAATGTCCCTGTCAGCCTGAGTGCTGTCAGTGCAGAACCCCTCAGAGGTCACTGGGCACCCGCAGTGGTGACCCAGGCCTGTAGTCCCAGCTACTCGGGAGGCTGAGGCAGGAGGATCGCTTGAGCCCAGGACTTTGAGGTTGCTGTGAGCTAGGCTGACGCCATGGCGCTCTAGCCACAGCGACAAAGCAAGACCCTGTCTCAAAAAAAAAAAAAAAATCCAGAATTGAGGGATCGTTTCTGTCCACTTTGCTCAGAAGGGGGCTGTGGCTGAGGGAGGCATGAAGAGCATGGCAGGCTTCCTCTCGGATACATTAGGCTTAAGGCCAAATCCAGCAAATAAAGTACCTGGGTTTCTGTAATCCTTCTAACTCCAAGTGGAGACGTACAGTGCTGAGATCACAGGCTTTGTCACCAGACAGTTCTGAGTTCAAATCCTAACACTAACTATGTGGCCTTGGGCAAGTTCTTTGACCTCTCCATTTCCTTACCAATAAAATGGGGTTTATAATATATCTCTTGCAATATTATTGTGAAAACTAGTCTAGACAAAGAATGCAAAGTGCCTACTGCAGTGCCTAATGCATAAAGATGTTCAAGAGATATTACCCATTGTGATTATTAAAGTCATTTTTTAAGTTAAGCCTCCTAGCTTGTGTCTATTAAGCTCCTAGGAAATGCGACTGTGCTTGCATTTCTAGAGTTGAGTTTGGATTTCCCGAGTCAACACACAGCCAGGCATGACAAACACTCCCACTTCTCGATGTTTACAACGAAAGGAAAAGGCCTTTTCTTTCTGTCGGTTAATTAGCTTAGAGACAAGGCAAGCCACTTCATCAATTTGCTAATGTTCCTTTCAAATACTTATAAATTCTATCTCCTTCTGATAGTTCTACCACCTGAGTTCAAATCTATTCTCTGGACTATTTCCTCAGATATATTGGAATTGATTGCCAGGAAAGGCACCTTCCCTGCAGATGTGGGACTCTGGCCGTGTCCCCACATGGCAGTAGTTAGGGTATACTCAGGGTATCTCCATCTAATACATGGGCACTTACAAGTCATCTCCCGGGATACCTGGGCCTGTGCTGTGAGCAACATTCCTCCTTCAGTCCAGGAGTCAAGGAAGTGGGTGAGAAAGGACCTGCTTAACGCTGCTTGCTTCCAAAGCCCAAGGTAGTCCATAGGGTGGGTGGCCCACAGGTTATTCATTGGTCCTGCCCCCCATCGATGGATATTGAAGACATTTCCAGTTTTACCCTGTTACTAACAATGGAGCAGTGAACGTTCTTGGACATATATCTCAGTGCATGTGTACGGAATATTCCCCTAGTATAGCTTTATGAAAGTACGGTTGCTGGATCAAATAGTGTTTGAATAGTTACTTTAAATAAGGACTAGAGGCCAGACGCTCATACCTGTAATCCCAGCACTTTGGGAGGCCGAGGTGGGAGGATCGCTTGAGGTCAGGAATTTGAGACCAGCCTGGGCAACATAATGAGTCCCCGTCTCTACGAAAAATTTAAAAATCAGCTAGGTGTGGTGGCGTGTTCCTGTAGTCCTAGCTACTTGGGGGGATGAGGCAGGAGGATTGCTTGAGCCCAGGAGTTCGAGGTTACACTGAGCTATGATCATGCTACTGCACTCCAGCCTGGGTGACAGAGTGAGACCCAATCTCTAAAAAAAAAAAAAGGCACCAGAATATTACACTCCAAAAAGGCTTAAAAACTTATACTTCCACCCCTTTACCTCAGAAATTGCACTCCTGGTGCTATACCCTAGAGAAATCCTCAGGTGAACAATGGCACATACACCATGATGTTCATGGTGGCATTGTTTTCAAGAGCGAAATAATTTGAGAAACAACAGGAGAACAGATAAAAGCATTGTAGATTCAGACAATGGACTACCACACAGCATGAATACTTCTGGTAGTCTGAACCAGAACTACCTGTATCAACATGAATATTTCTCACAAATCTAATGCTGAGCAAGGAAAGCAAGTTGCAAAATGATATGAACAGTCCGATGCAATTTATTAATATTACAGTTTAAGAACATACATGCCCATACTGTATAGTTTATTGCTTATGAGCACATATATAGCACATCTTAAAACATGCATGCAGATCAGAAACACCCAGTTCAGGAAGGAACTGAACTCGTAATACGTTATTTCTTTAGGAAAAAGGTTCTGGGGCAAATATGGGGTAATGTATTTGTTCCTGACACTTTTCTATATGCTTGAAATAGTTCATCACCTGACAAAAAAGAAGAAAAGAAAAAAGTAGGGCAGAGATTACTGCTGCTTATTTTTTCCAGATGAGGAAACTGAGGCTCAAACAGGTTCACAGACCTTCCAGAGCCCACGCTTTTGTTCGGAGGCAGCCAGTACATCAGAGAGATAGGTAATCTCTGTGGGAGGAGACCTTGCACCCTAATTCACTGAGAGCCTCTTCTCTCCCAGACACCAGTATAAATCCTGAGGGTGGATTGCTTAACGTAACTTTATGATTCTTGGCTTCCAGGCCCAAGAGGATGACCACTGAAATTGTGCTCTTGTCACCCTAATACTGGAACCTGCCTGCCCATCAGGGCGCTCTGGGTATACTTGAACCAAATGTGAAGAATGCTTGAGGCAAATGTTAGATCCAACCCTGGATTCGGCAGCGGTCTTTACCATGAGCCCACCATTCCAACACTGGGTGCATGAAGCAACAGCATTGCAAAGCTCTTTCTGGGACCAGAATTTTGTCACAATGTTTCCTGCGAGCAGTGTTGCCTGATGAGGTGACACAATGGAACCATCAGGCACTTATCAGCACCACTTGGTCTAAAACAGAAACCAAGAGGGGTAGGAAGGACTGTCTCTTGGTTCTTGGCCCCCGTTGCCATGGCCCCTGTTGCCATGGTCCCCAAGCACTTTTGCTTGTGATTTCTCTCAACTGCTTGTAGCATCCATCAGCAAGCAGGACCTAGAAGCTCTTTCAGGCAGACCAGGGAGAAAGCTGTTAACAGGAAAGATAAGAGCGAGTAAAGGAAGTAATTAAACAAACAAAATGAGTAGATGGAAAGAATTTGGTGTGAGGGCCAGAAAACAGCTTTTGGTTTTTTTAAGAATCTTCTTGAGATGCGATGGACTGAGGTGGCTGGTCAGAAGTCACTGAGAAGTGTCCACTGTGTAGCTACCATGTGGTACAGGTACAGCAACTCTGTGCCCTGGATTTTCCAGAAAAGTCCCAGTTTCAAGTATTTTATTCTGTTCGTCAGACCAAGAATCCTGATTTGAGATTCAGAAAATAAGGTCACTGTAGTTAGAGTAGCTCTCTAAGCCATCCAGGAAAGCCTCATTTAGAATCTACTCCCTCCGCACAGGTTGGCTTGGTCCCCACAAGGCCTGCCCCTGGGCCCCGAAGGCCTGAGTAAAGTGGCCCCTTATACAGCCAAGAAATACCAAAGTGCCTCTGGACTCCGCGCCCTCTCCACAGCCCCCTGAACCCCTGTGGCTCTCCAGGGGCAGGGGAGGTGTAACCAGAAAAGCATGGAGTTCTGGCTCCCATGGACCTGGATTTCAATATGCCCTGCCCAGTTGTTCTATCAACTTGAACAATGGTCTAAGCCTCAATTTCTTCATCTGCAAAATGAGAACAATAATACCTTGGATGCAGGGTTATTCTGAGCGTCAAATGAAATGCTTGTTATCTTTAAAGCACTGTATGAATGTTAGCTGTTAAAATTCATTCCTTCATTAGACAGTAGCCATTAGAAATAAGTGTCCACTACATGCCAGGCACTAGGCCAGGCCTGCCTAGGGCTGCAGAAGTGAGCAAAACAGACAGGGTCCCTGCTGGCACAGAGCTTTCAGCTGGAGAGGTAGGCAGACATTAGCCAAAGAACGCCCCATTCAAGCAAGGTCCAAGCAGAGGGGACATGTGGTAGGAGTGCCCTTTTAAAAAGCTGACTGTAGCTGCTATGTAGAGCCAGAGAGGGCAGGAAAGGGGTCTGGGAGGCCACTTAGGAGGCTTCTGCCAGCAATGGTGGCTTAGACTAGGGTGGGTGCAGTGCCCGTGGTAAGAAGTGATCAGATTCTGGATAGATTTGAGAGGTAGAAGCAAAGGAACGTGGTGATGGATTTTGGGGAGTGAGGAAAATGCAAGGAGTATTTTAGCTAACTATGTCCCTAGGACTTGGGCCACTGCAGCCACAAAGCCAGTCCCAAGGCTGCCGAAGGGTACTGCGTGGAGGGTCCATTTCCCCTCTTCTCCCTTCTGTGGAGCAGTACAATGTCAGCCCTTCAGTCTGGAAATAGACTTGCTAGACTTGATCTGAAATAAGCATTTAGTATTAATATTTAAAAATTTGCTTTTATGTAGAATAATAAAGCCAAATATATGGCATTCTGGCCTCACGTTGGATGCAGATTTCTCCTTAAGGTAAATTCTTTGCTTCCAAAATTTGAATGGGATATTACTTTAAAAATAAAAGAGTTTCCATTAACTTGGGATACTGAAAACATTCTTCAGTTGGTGATCTCCTCCGGGACCAGTACATGTCCTTTGAATTGGATTCCTTTCAAACCTTGGGCCCAATAGCTTTTGCTCCAAGAGGCTAGAAAACAGTGCCTGAAAGGGGAGGAGGAAATGGGAAGGGCCAAAGACAAGCTTGAGTTTCATAACAATTAACCGCAGTTAACCATGCTTTATATAATTTCACACAAATTATTTGTTGACATATTTTGCAAATTCAGAACCAGAGCTGACTCCTGACTCCCAGTCCAATGCTCTTGCTACTTACTGCACTGCTGAGTCCTTAACTTTTTTGGGGGAAGGGGGAGGGGCAGGTCTCTCTGTGATAAAAAAAGTTCCAATAGGCATTCAAGGCCCTTCTTTATTTGAAACGGTTTATTCCATTTGCATTGAGAATGAACATAAAAGAAAATTTGGTATTTTCCCACACCACTTGTCCCCCACACACATCAACAGTGCTTTCATTTCTCAAGTCTCACAGGCCCACCCTTCAGAAGCTATTATCTGCCTGACAATCGGCTGAGACCTCTTGTCTTTCTTCCTCTCTCAATTAAACTCTAAGGACTGAGGTTCCCATCTGCCCTGGAGCAAACACATCTCTTGTTATACCTGTTTCCCAGAAGCTGGAGAGCTTTTTTCCTTTCTCCAATCTCTATAGTTCTCTTTTCAAAACACTTGACCCTCTTAGTGATTTTTAACTGCAGGTGGCAATTAAATTGGTTTCCCAAACTTAAACCAAGCTTTCTCTCCAATACCCCCTGCATTTACCCTGCCTCCACTCACCCCTGAACCAGGAAAGAAAAAAAATCACACACAAACGTACACACACGCACACACACACTTCTCTGAGTTATTTTTCTCTCTCTAATCAGCCCTCTCAACATGAATGTGGCAAAGTTGCTAGGGAGAAATGGTAGGATGCATTTTCACTAGGTAGATCTCTTTCTCCACAGTCGATGGGGCTGATGTGGCCATCTTTGGTCATGGTGTCTGCAAGAGCGGTATCCAACATGGCGCCCTTCCTCAAGTTCTTCCTCCATGGGAGGACAGAGGTAGCGGGAAATGCCAAAGCTTTGGCCTCAAGCTGAGCAAGGGGCCAACAGAAGTGAAATGGCTCCCATTCACAGACCTTTGTGGGTTTTGAAGGTGGGAGGAAAGAATAGGGCAGAAAAAGTAGGAGTAAGAAAGAGGAAACTGAGAGGCGTGTTTGCAAGTGGGGGAATGGAAATAAAGCTATTAAAAGAATAGTAGAAATTCTGATATTTTAAAATTTTATTTTATTTTTATTTTAATAGTTTTATATTATTATATAAATTATTATAGCGTGTTATATTTAAATGTATGAAATATTAATATACTTAATGATTTTGTTACTGTAAAACGTCACATTTGCTGTTAGGACTTCAAATAGTCCTGAAGGGTTTCAAGCTAAAAATACATGTCTAAGTCCTCCCCCATCCCCCTGGAAGTCCTCCTCACACCTCCCTGGGGCCATCAACGGTAACGGTTACTTGCGTGTCTTTGCAAACTTGATCTGGGCATATATAAGCATCTGTGTGCTTTTGATGCACAAATGAGATCATACGATACATGCTCGCCCATTCCTTGCCTGTTTTTTAAAAAAACTTACCAGTAACTCTCTACAGTTTTCCCATCTCTAGTAGCCACACTTCCCCCTCACTGATTTGAAATGCCACCTATATTATACTCTAAATGCCTATATATACATGAGTTTGTTTTGGCATGTCTGTTTCATTTCATTCATCTATTTGCCAATTTTGATACCAGTATCCCCCATTTCCAGTAGCCACATTAAAGTAAAAAGAAAGAGGTGAAATTAATTTTAATAATTTTTTACTTAATGTACTCAATATATCAAAAATAGGATCTCATAATCGATATTAAAAATTATTGATGAGATATTTTACATTCTTTGTTTCATATTAAATCTTGGAAATCTGGTATGTATTTTACACTTCCAGCACATTTCAATTCAGACTGGCCAATTTCCAGAGCTCGAGAACCACGTGTGGCTACCGTATTGGCCAGTAAAGGTCGAGCAGGGAGAGAGGTTCGAAACGTCACCTGCGCTGCGTGTGTCTGTAGTTGGTAGGAATGGATTAGAAGGTCGGACATTTAGGTCAAAATCCTCAGCTTCACCACTTGGGGCAACTCCTGGGGCTTCGCTGGGCCTTGGTTTGTGGACTCCACTGAACTGACCAAATGCGGGTTGGGTGCGGAGCAGAACAGCCAAGCCAAGCATGGTCACGCCTCACATAGCGATGGGACACGTGCTGAGAAAAGCACCATTATGCAAGCTTGTCATTGTGTGAACATCACAAAGTGCACTTACACAGACCTAGATGGTGTAGCCTAGTACGCACCTAGGCTATATGGTGTAGCCTGTTGCTCCTAGGCTACAAACCTGTGCGGCACGTTACTGTGCTGGGTACTGGAGGCAACTGGAACATCATGGCAAGTATTTGTGCAGCTAAACATGGAAAAGGTACAGGAACGATATGGTGTTATAATCTTGCGGGACTGCCTTCGTACGGGCAGCCCATCATTATGCAGCTCATGACGGCACCAAAGGCCCTAGGCACTTCGCTGGCTCGAGCTTTGCTGGCCGCAGAGATAAGCAAAGGGCCTGGGTACTCAGGAAGTGACTGTCTGAGGCCTGTCACAGGTTCCCCTTCTTTGCCTCGGAGGTGCCACCCGTTTGCAGCTTCTCGTCGTATTTCTCATTATACTCAAAAGCCGATGCCCATTTCCTTGTTTTGAAAAGCAGAGTGTGTGGCAATGCGGCTCTGAGGAAAGCCCTGGTGTTGGGGCTGGGGAGGGTGTGGTGGGAGGAACTCACATCGCAGCTTACTCAACTGTGAGATCTTAATTCGGAGGCCCCAGAGCCACTGTGCTCCTGGGCAGCAGTGGTGACAGCCATGACAGCACAGCCCAGAGCCTCGAATGGTAAGCACGGCGTACAGCTGCATACTGCGAGGGGATTCGCATGGAGGTGAGAGCTCAGGGTTCGGCACTTGGCTGGGTGTCGGCAGTGTGGGACAAGGCAGGTAGCCAGACAGCACTGGGGATAGGACAGCCAGCTTTGGCCTAGCCTGAGCCAGGTCAGGTTTGGGAAGCATTTGGACTCCACGGCAGGCTTGAGGGCTTGGCCCCAGGGTTGGCAGGAAGCTAAGAAATGTGATTATCCCCTGCAGGGCAACATGCTATCCCTGGGCAAAAGCTGTGGCCACATGCCCACTGCTTGACTGATTTCCAAACTAGCCCTCTCCCAGCCGGCCCTCCCCCAGCTGGCCAGCTACCAGACCCAAGCCTGCAGCTCAGGGCGAGCCAAGTGTTCAGAGTAGCTCGGGCTGCAGAAGAAAGGAATTTCCTCCTGTGGCAGCCTGGGAGGGAGCTCTTTTTCACCAGCCCCACCTCCGGCTTTCCCATTCCGAGCCTAGGGGTGGAGCAGCAGCATTCTTTTTTCATTCCTACAGCTGCCTCTTCCAGCCCTGTAGCCTAGAAACTCTCAGTGATGCAGACCACTGAAGCACCAGGCAACACCGCAGCTTTTCTGTCAGGTCACACAAGCTGTGGCCTCCCAATAAATCAGGCCTGGACTTGGAAGACAGAGCAGTGTCACAGCAAATCAAAGTCCCATGCACAGGGTGGGCTCACCCCAGCTTCTACCACTCCAGCTCCCTCCCTGGCTGGCCAAAGGATAGAAGTCCTGCTGATTAAAACTCTTGCCTGAATGTTGGCATCTCGGCACCTAGTGCAGAGCCTGGTACGTACACAGGAGCTACCCAGTCGAGTTCTCTTGGATGGATGCATGCGTTCGTGCATGGATGGAGACATGGATGAATTAACATGCTCTGGATATTGTCTTTGCTGTACCTCTTACTCCCAAAGGCCTAAAACTAAAACTTGTCAACTTATCACTTTAGAGCCTTCTATGAGCAGGCACTTATGTACCCACTGATCTCCCCCACTAACTAAGAAAAGATGATGAGTAAAACCAACCAGGGCTTTCCTAACGGAGAATGGCCTCACAGTCTTGCCTTGGCCTTCTGGGATGAATCATCCTGCCTCAAGAACCTAGAGCATAAGGGTGGGCATCAGACAGACTTAGTTCACATCTCAACCCTGCTATTTCCTTCCCATGTAACCTTAGTCAAAAGTCACTTCACCTCTCCAAGATTTAGTATTCTACTCTGTAAAATGGGGCTAAAAATACCTACTCAGCAGAGTAGCAAGGAATAAATGAGAAAATATGTTAGGTTGAACCCAATGAAATTGCCCAAAGCATTTGAATACCAGCAATTCTGTATGCTTAAACCTAATATATAAAGTGTTTTATAAAGTGTAAAGTACTATAATAAGTAGCCCTATGTAAGTATTCATTATTCTTAAGACAGATAATTTGAAAGTCACAGAATATTGTCTTTGCAGTAAGTGACTAATCCCTTTCATCAGAATACAGGTCAAACTAACAGAAGAAGCCAATTCTCTGCCAATCATGGGCTCCAGGCATTTCCTGGAGCATTTTGGCTTGGGAAATGGGGACCAGGTATTTTTAGGAGACTAGACTGCTTCACAGAAAGCGATGGAAGTGAGCAGCAGAGTGACTCGTGACAGCTCCTACCTGGGAATGGTTCACCCACAAAAGCACAGTAGGAGTTGGCACATTGTCCTGCCCCAGGTGGCAGTGCTCACTCCCTAGCTCCAGTTGCAAGGCAGAGGCTGCCTAAGACAGGCCCTCCTTCCCAGGGGTCAGAGCCACAAGGGTCCCAGGGCACCATGCACCTGGAGGAAGCTAAAAGTAGCTGCCTGCCAGCTTTTCCCTCCTTAGTGGCAGCTGCCAGTCCCAGATGGTTCCTCTTGACCTAGCAAAGGCCTCGGCCTGATGGAGCTCGGATTCGGAACTGGTAGTTGCAGTGGCCACAGCTGGGAGGACCCTCTCAACGATCTATACATGTGCTCCTCAATCCCAATGCTAGCTGTAAAGGTCACTGGGATTTCAGGCCAGAAGAGACTGGGAAGAGTCAAGAGAAATACTCCTCGATTGGCTGTGCCTCAGATGCTGGCATCCCGGACCAACAAAGACCACTGTGGCACTAAACAAACAGCTATAGAGTGCCTCCTCTGTGTTTCCCATCAACGGCACAATGGTCATTTTGGTTAGGACAGTTCTTTGTTGTACAAGACTGTCCCATGCATGGCAGCACATTTTGCACTGGGTAGCAAGATAAGGGTAGAGAGCACCCTGGAAGCCTGAGAGCCAGATGATTCCCAGCTGCCAAGGCTCAGGAGAAGGGCCCAGGCAGAGTGGTGGCCTCTCCACAGCTCCGAATGGCATCTTGGAAGTAACTTCTTCAACTAGATGCTCCATAACTAGCCTGATGGCTGTGAGCTGCCCTGTGAGCCTGGCGCCTAGGTAATCTTGCTCAGACCTATGCAGACACGTACAGTCGCTCAGACAGGGCCTGGGACCTGCGGGGAGAAAAGCCAGGGAAGACGCCCTCCAGGACCTGCCCACGGGCAGACAGTGAGCCGTGCTGCTCTGGGCCCCGAAGCCCGGCCTGCGGCAGAGGGTGTCCGTGGCGAGTGGGGCCGGCTTGGCCGGCGCCTGAGTGCCAGTTTCCTGGCATCAGCCGGGACGGACATGGGATGTGTGCAATTTGTTCGGGGAAGTGCGAACATCCAATTCGAGCTACAGTATAGACTCCACATAGCTCAGAAGTGCTTGACCAGGAGTTCGTGTACTTAGAAGGCGGAAAAAATTACAACTTTATCTTCACTAACCTCTAATTGAAATTTAGCTCTTCTTACATCGTGAACACAGGCGGCACACTGCAGTAGCATTAGCGGCACCTGCTGCTGCAGATGTCTCGAATTACCGCTCCACTCGTGACTGCATCGAAATCATGGCAGTTATTGGACCCGCCACCAGATCATGTTGCTGAACGTGTTCATAATGAAATGTATATTACTATAGTGCAAATTTGAAAACATATGTGTTGATAACTCTAAATACAATTGACTTCCTTCATAATCCTATGTATTTTAAAAATATTCCAAGAAGGAGCCCATAGGTTTCATCGGACTTCCAAAGGAATCCAAGCCATAAAAACTTTAGGAAACCCTGGATGAGAGGGTTGACAGGGAGTCAGGCTGATTGGGGTCAATAGGGAAGGCCTTGAATGCAAGGAGACGGAGCATGGGCTTGAGTTCTGTGGGCATCGAGGCAATGCTAAAGGTTTCTAAGATGATGCTGAGGTCTCCAGCTTGGGAGTCATCAACGGAAATAGAGAAGTCAGGAGGAAGAGGGATTAGGGTAGTGGGAGAGGGTTCTGTTTTGAATATATTAAAGTGGAGGCCAAGAAAAATGTGGACAGCCAGGTGAAGATGTCCACTGGGCTCTGGGAAATGCAGATGGGCGGACTGGGAGAGTGGCCATGGCAACAGAAAGATTTGGGGGTCATCCTCCGAGATGGTCACAGAAGCATTTGGCGTAATTGTGGTCACCAATGGAGAAAGGGCAGTGAGAGAAAAGGGGCCAGGGCAGAGGACTGTCATAGGCCGACTTCTCCAGGAAACATTTAGAGACAGAGATTCGCATGCAAGAGGTGAGTTGGGGACTGCCTTCTCAAACAGCACATGTGGGGAGTAGGAAAAACAAGATTGGTCAGAGGCGGGAGTTAAACTGTGATGTAGTCGCATCGGAGACCTCAGCCCCTTCCATGGGAAGCTCTGGAGATAGGATGGTGCTTCACGTGGTCCCAGGCAGCTGGGCCTTTCTTCTGCTCCCTCCCCAAGTCTATTGACTAGATTTTGGATTCAGGTTGCCCCCCAGAAAAGGGTGTTACCTTGGAGAAGGACTCAAGTGCGAGCCATCAGCCAGCACCCCTAGCAGCTGGGGGAGTGAGTCCCTTGGTCCTGAATGGGCCGTCGAGTAGCTCAAGGTCTACTGTCCCAGCCCTGCAGGAAATGCAACTGCCACTATGCCCACCCTGCAGGCCTCTGGGCAAGTCCCTCCCTGCTGCTCATAGCGGTTATAGGAGTCCTGGGGACAGGACGCCAGGAATTTGAGTCCTTGATGCCGGTTGTTCAGAGTCCTCAGTGTCCCCTCCAGCCTCTCCCATTTGGGGCTAAGCTAGGTGGGATGGGGTTGGGGGAAGCTGGAGGGAGTGGAGCTGTTGCTCATCCTCTGCACGGTTTGTTTATAAGAGGTTACCAAAGTAAGCAAATCAGCCGCTGCAGAAACAGGCTCTGTGGCTTCGGCGTCCCTCCCTTCCTTTTAGGGTGACCCACATCTCAAAGAGGAGATGTCACCACAATTGAGGTTAGAGCCCTGCTCATAAGGCCTGTGGGCTGCCCAGGAAACGTGATACTGTTAGAGTTGCCAAGTGAAAAACGTTGGGTTTCATTTTGAGAGAAATGTAAAAACTTAAATTTAATGTTGACTTTCATGTCCTTACACCTAAAAAGCAAACCAAATAGCGACTGAACTGACTAAGCATAAACTCCAACCTTTGAAATTTAGAGTAGCTTTAGGAAACTTGAATCCAGAAAAATTCATGCATTCATTCATTTAATCATTCATTCCGAATAAAAAATAAGTTCTGAGTTTGCAAAATGATAGGCTGAAAGACCAAGCATGGCCTGAAGGCCAGTTTTTTTTCTGCACAGTTTTAAAAATAATTTAAGTTAGTTGCCAATGCACTTTTTAAAAAATTATAAAACCTGGCCCCGGCGGACACATCAGCTAAAACTGAGGAGTGCTGCCCCCTTGTGGGTGGGCTTGGAGCTCCCCGGTTCACCGCAGGCCCCTCTAGCCCGCTTCTCTCTTTAGCGTTCCCTGCCTGGGCTCTGCCAGCCTTTGTGTTCCTGGGGCCACGATGATGAACGATGTTGCCTCTCTGCTCCCAGGGCTGTCTCCTCTGCCCTCACAGGGCTCCCCGTCTAGTAGTGAGGAAGACCCATGTGCACCAACAGACAGAAGACAGAGTCCTAGGGGGCCTTGGGCCATGGGAGTGACCCATGTGGTCAAATGAAGTTGGGAACGTGTCGCAGAGAGATTCTAGGAGCACAGGTACGCCTCCGCTAGGTGGAAAGGCGGGCAGGAGTGGGGGAAGGAGGCATTCCGGAGCAAAGAAACAGTGAGATGCAAGTGAGTGGTGCTCGTAAAGGCAGCGGCATGGGTGAACTGGAGAGGAGGCTGGGGCCACACTGGGGAGGCCTGGTTTGCCAGGCCGAGGAACTGGCATTTTATCCTGGTGGTTTTGAGGCCGAGGGGTGAGCTGATCTGACTTGTGTATCTAGAGGATGACTCTGGTGGCCCTGTGGAGGCTGGATTGAAAGAGAGCAAGATCCGAGGGAGGAAGAGCAGCAGGTAGGAGGTACTTAAAATGGTTTAGGTGAGAAGAATAGGGCTTTGATTTGGGAAAGCGCCAGTGAGTGGAGGCAGGAACGGATTTGAGAGGGATTTAGGAGGCCGGATTGACAGGTCTTGGCAGTTCCTCAAGGCGGAAGGGGAAAACCTGCACACCGTGGCATGCTGGTGCGCACTGTGATCCTAGCCGCAGCAGTAGCTGCCCTGTGTTCAGGGTTCTGTGACATTTGCAGCACTTGCTCATCCATTAACTCACCCCAGTCTCAAAACCAAAGACACCAATGTGCCACCAATCCACAAGGCTTCACGCAGCACTCACTAGGTGCCATGCCTTCGAATTCACTCACTGAATCGTCACAACTGCCCTAGGAAGTATATATTATTCTTACACCTTTTTACAGGTGAGGAAACTGAGGCTCATAGAGGTGATGTGAGTTTCCCAGGGTCGCATAGCTAATAAGTGACAGAGCAAGGATTTGAACCCATGCAGTTGGCTCCAGAGCCTATGCTCTGCTGCCTGTGCGGACCAAAAGAGTAGTCAGCAAGCACACAGACCTCACGCAGACCAGCCTGAGTGAACTGCATGAGACTAGTGACATGTGCGCCCCGCACATTGCTCCCGTGAGCATCTAGATGTGAAACCTGAGGCCTCGGATGGGCTCTCAAGTTCTGGGAACTTAAGGAGACGCAGGCCAGGCAGGGAGGAGGGAAAAGCTGAGCCCAGGTCCCCAGCACAGCGGACAATGAAGGAGAGTAGTCAGGTGGCACTGCATCCTGTCCCTACCCCAAACCATAGACCCTCCAATAGCTTTCAGTTATGCTGAGCATCAAATCCTAGGTCCTGACTGCAGCCTGCAAGGCCCTGAAGTATTGTGGCTCCTGCCCACCTCTGTGACATCATTTCTTGCCATGCTCCTCCTCACTCACACCCCACAGATGCGCTGGCTCCTTTCAGTCATTCTTTGCCACCCCAGGGCCTTTGCACTTGCTGTTTGCTCTGCCAGTCATGCTCTTTTTTCTCTCTTTGCATGGCTGGCTCCTTCTTTTTTTTTTTTTTTTTTTTTTTGAGACAGAGTCTCACTCTTTTGCCCGGGCTAGAGTGAGTGCCGTGGCATCAGCCTAGCTCACAGCAACCTCAAACTCCTGGGCTCAAGCTATCCTTCTGCCTCAGCCTCCCGAGTAGCTGGGACTACAGGCATGCGCCACCATGCCCAGCTAATTTTTTCTATATATTTTTAGTTGTCCAATTAATTTCTTTCTATTTTTAGTAGAGACGGGGTCTCGCTCTTGCTCAGGCTGGTTTCGAACTCCTGAGCTCAAACAATCCGCCCGCCTCGGCCTCCCAGAGTGCTAGGATTACAGGCGTGAGCCACTGCGCCCGGCCTCTGGCTCCTTCTTATCATTCAAATCTCCTCTGCTTCAGTGGGAACTCCCTGAGGGCAGGGACTGTGTTTGTCCTGTTCACTGTTGTATTTCCCTGGTACACAGAAAGGGCTCAATAAGTATTTGTTGAATGAATGAATGATTTTGGTACCTGCTGTGTTTCAGGTACTTTACAAATATTAATTCATTGAATCTTCAAAACATCCCCATGAGTTAGGCGTGACTGTTATCCTCGTTTTGTAGATGAGGCACAGGGAGGTGACATGACTTACCCAAGGTCATGGGGCTTAGGAAGAGACAGAGCTGGGACTTAAGTCCCGCCTTATGCTGGCTCCCCTATGACATACAGCTCCAAAGTGTGTATTTAAGCAGGGCCTTAATGGAGAAGGTCCAGGGCTCTATCCTTCCATGTGCTGCTTCAGATGGCTGCCTTGGACTTCCCCAGGAAGGAATGGAAGCAATTCTGGTGGCCTCTCAGCTGAGGTTGTTAACTGCCCTGGTTATTCCACCTTTTCATTCTTGTTTATTAAAAACTCCACAGATTTGATCAGGGACAGTGGCTCATGCCTATAATCCCAGCACTTTGGGAAGCTGAGGCAGGAGGATCACTGAAGGCCAAGAGTTTGAGACCAGCCTGGGCAACATAGTGAGACTCCATCGCTACAAAAAATAGAAAAATTAGCTAAGTGTGCTGGCTTGCACCTGTAGTCCCAGCTACTTGGGAGGTGAGGCAGGAGGATTGCCTGAGCCAGGAGTTCAAGGTTGCAGTGAGCTATGATCATACCACTGCAGTCCAGCCTGAGTGACAGAGTGAGATCCTGTCTCTTTAAAAAAAAAAAAAAAAAAAACCCACGGATTTGGAGAAGTACCTCAGAAAGCAAAGCGGGGTTCCCTGCTCAGTGAGAAAGTTGCCGCATTCCAGTGGGAGATGCTGCCGAACCCCACAGGCCTGAGCATCCCCAGGAAGAGGCTGGGAACAGAGGGACAAAATGTTTCCCTGGGGCCCCAATGTGTTTTCTCCACCAGCTTCTAATTTGCCTAGATGCCTAGACCCTTGCTACTCAGAGTGAGGTGTGAGGACCAGCAGTATCACCGGGGATGCAGAACGTCAGCACACACCCCTACCGCCTGCTGAATCAGAAGCTACGTTTTAACAAGATCCCCAGGGGGTTCAATGATTCCTGTGCAGAAAAAGTTCGAGAAGCACTGGCCTAGACGGAGCCTCTGAGAACAACCTCCTCCTCATCAGACTGGGAGCTCCCTAAGGGTAGGGGCTATAGCCTGTTGTCACATCCTCAGGGCCCCTGCACAGTACAGGACACCTAGTAGGTACTCAGTAACGTTTGTTGAATGAGTAAATTTGTGAAGGAATCTAGTCACGTATAGCCAGCTTAGGCACGGATAGAAGCATGTACTGTGCAGGTTGCACAGCCCTGCCCCTCCTGTGGCCCCTCCTGCGAGCTCTCCAGCGAGAGGCCAGCCGCAGCCCTGGGACCCTGCTCCTGGACTGCAGACCCTTGAGGGAGGCTCAGCAACAAGGAGTTTGTTTATATAGGCACCAAACTCTGGACAGGACACTTAACAGGCTTGACCTCTCCCTGTTCCTTCCATCCTTCCACCCCAAAAACCCCAAGAAGAAACTTCTGAGGTGCCCATGCTGTCTGTTGCTCTATTCACTGAGGGCATGGCCTCTTCAGCACACGTGGCCACCATGGTCCCTGTGTCACTTCTCAGATAGCCCCCTGGAAATCCCAGTCCCTGCCAAAGTGCAGTGCAGGAGGTACTGCCAGGTGCTGGCTACCAAGCCCTTGCTGCCTGTGGAACCAAAATAAGCCACTGTTGATATGGAAACGGGTCGAATTATTTTAAGAAAAAAATTGTTCCTTCATTAAGTCGTGTTGTCATGGCAACCAGAATTAGGAAAGTAACTTGGCCATGGAGGTTATGTGCGATGTTTTGGAACTGAGACTTTTTAGAATAGTGAAGGCAATTTGTAAGTGCATCTCCCCAAGTCCCCGGCTCTGCCCAGAGACGGGGGACGAAGGCCAGTGCAGGGTGCGGCTGCCCCACCTGGGTGGGCTCGTGCAGGGCGACTGGGGCCACTCTGGGGGCCCTGCCTGTGGTGATGCAGGCGGAGGCCATAAGGGACTGTGTGGGAAAGGAAGCTGAGTGGGGCGTGCAGACCAGAGGTCCGGCACTGTCTGGCGTGCAAGCTGGTCCTCTACGCGTTGCAGGAGTGTCCCAACTTCCTGCGATTAGCGGAAGGCAGGAGGGTTAAAGGAAAATACCAGTGGCTACTCTTTATTGGGTCTTTGCACTAGCTGAGTACTTGGCACGCTCACCTTTAATCCTCGAAACAACCCCACGAAACAGTATTATTACCCTGATTTTGCAAATATAGAGACTGAGTCTTAGCTCAGAGAGGTGGGCTTGTCCAAGGTCACACAGTGCAGAGCTGGGAGTGGAATCCTATGCTCCACTTGTAGCCTCTGAGGCAAAGTCAAGGAGCTATTAATAGCCGAAACACAGAACCGCACTGTTACGCCCACATTCATTCATTCCTTTAAAAATCCTTGGCCAGGCGCGGGGGCTCACGCCTGTAATCCTAGCACTCTGGGAGGCCGAGGCGGGAGGATCGTTTGAGCTCAGGAGTTGGAGACCTGCCTGAGCAAGAGCGAGACCCCGTCTGTACTAAAAATGGAAAAAAAATTTTAAAAAAAAAGTAATAAAATAAAATAAAAATCCTTTATCAAGCACCCACTCTGTGCCAGACCCTGAGGAGAACCCAGACCCTCGCTTTTTCAGGGAGTCTAAGGATGCTTCTGAGCAGTGGAGGAACTTTGCGATAAGGCGAATACGGATATGAGCTGACCCAGACAGGCTGCTGGGCAATGCGGAGCCGAGTGCCCAGACCTTACTAGCGAGCGAGCCGCAGATCGCCACTCCTCGCAGGGGCCCTGCCCCTCCTGTCTGGACTCCCTCTTCCTTCCAGATGTTCCAAAAGGCTCCTCAGACTCAGGAAACACTGGCCTTTGGAGTGGGAAGCAGAGAGGTTGAGGGGCTGAAGATAACAGAGGAAAGGGGCGGGAGTGCCTGGAACTCCAGGGTTAGGAAGTTGCCTTGGCGGAAAGGAGAAGAGCCACAGGGGCCGACCTACGTTGAGTTGTTCTGCCTCCTGCTCTGCGACTCTGAGAAGTGCACCATGAACCTTGGCGGTGGCGGGGTTTAGCAGGCTGCTGTGAGGCGTTTTGGACCCACCAGAAAGAGCAGGCCCCATCCCGCCAAGCTGGGCCATTGTGTGCCAAGTTCTAGGCATTTCTTAAAACATAGTGAATTCTGTTGCTTCTTTTGAAATTTTCGGTTAGTATTAAATGAATAGCGCTGAAGCCTTTGCCCCCTTTTCTTTCTAGCCTTGAATAGGCTACTGTCGTGAGATTATCGCCATCCTGTTGTGCACCTGTTTGCTTGGTGTTATGCAGCTGTCACGTGGGCTGAGGCCTGCTGAATGGGGGCCTAAGAAAGAGCCCCACGCCCACCCTAAGATGAAGCCTTCAGGATCAGCATCCCGGGACCCCAGCAGGCCAGGCCTAAGGCCTACCTGGAGGCACCCTCACGGCAGCAGACCCCAGTCGGGGCTCACCACTGAGCGCAAAGGGGGTCCAGTCAGGACCACCCACACATACTCTGGGTCTTGTGCAGTTTTCAGTAGGGGAGTAACATTTGCCGCTGATTGAACATCTCCATTCTCATTTAATCCTCGCTGTGAAGTGGATACTATTTTCCCCATTTTATAGAAGATAAAACAGTGGCTTTCACAGGGGTAATGACATACCCAAGTTCACACAGTTTGGAAGTCACAGAGCTGGGATTAAGAACTGCAGCATTTCTCATCCCTAACTGCTTACTAGACCAGAAGAACCATCCAGAAAACTGCATTATGGCTCTGTCAGCTGCCTCAGTAGCACCTACCAAGCAGTATTTATGTCTAGCCCAGTGTTAGCAAACACACCACCCATTGGAATCACCTAGAGATATGTGATTAAGAAACCATAAGTGTTTTTGCAGACAAATTAACTGCCGAATTAATTGGGTTGGGAAATTAACTGCTAGATAAACCTGAATTTAAGCATAGGTCTCTTGTTTACTAACTGTGTGACGTGGACAATTTACAGAGCCTCTCTCGGTCTCAGTTTTGAAATGAAAAATTGTTGTAGGAACTAGAGATAATGCATGTACAGGGCTCGTCTGATGTCTGACATATAATAAGGACTCAATAAATGGTTTTTTAAGAATCTAATAAGTTGGAACTAATCAGTGGGCACAGAGAGAAGTAAAAGTCATTAGAAACCTACCTAACAGGTACAATGTTGATGGGCACACTAATAGCCCTGACATAAGCATCATAAAAGCTATCCATGTTACAGGAACATTTGTACCCCCTTAATATTTTAAAATAAAAAACAAATAAAAAGAATCGTCTATGGATGCTTTTAAAACAGCCTGGGTTGGAGCCCCACTCCAGACCAAATCAATCAAAATCCCTGAGTGTGGGGTCCACGTATTACTATTTGTACGACCCCCCAGACGGTTCTAAGGTGCAGGCGGGGTTGAGAACTCCTGTCCATCTGCAGGCCCATGCCCACCCTAGGCCCCCATTTGGGAAGAAAGACAGACTCGCTTGTGGAGGAAATGGTATTGCGTACTCAGGTACGTAACAGTCGTTCCCTGAGCACCTCCCTGGATCAGGCTGTGGGGTTCCAGAAATGATGCCCATGGTCCCTCCCCTCAAGAGCTCCTAAGCAGCGGAAAAGACAGAAGTCAACAGGCAGCCACAGCTCACTACAGTCAAGGCTGCAGCTGGGGTGCTGAGTCTAGGGTCAGGTTGCAGCTGACGGCAGATGGTGAACTCCATCAAAAGCTAAATTACAGAATTGCAGCAGCAGCAGTTCCATGGCAGCATTTTAGCGGCAGGGAGGGGCTGCCTAGACCCTCTGCATACTCACACTCAGTCCCCCTCAGAATTAGGAGTGGATATTTGCAAAGACAATTGGCTGAAGTGACATAAGCTCATTTATTCATTCAACACACGTTTACAGAGCACCTACTATGTGCCAAGCACTGTGGATATGCTGGTGAGCAAGACAAATAAAGTCCCTGACTTCAGAGAGTTCACAGCCCAGTGTAGGGCTGACAGACGGCAAACAATGAAACCGATTAACAAGAAAAGTTTCAAATGGTGGTAAGTGCTACGAAGAAAAGCAAGCAGAGTGGTGTGGCTAGGGTGACTCAGATCGGGACACCATCGCAGGATCAGAGGTCTGAGGAGGTGATATCTGAGCAGAGAGCCAAATGAAGGAAGGAAGCAAGCCATGTGACAACCTGGTAGAAGAGTGTTCCAGGCAGGCGAAACAGCCTGTGCAAAGGCCTTGAAGTGGGAATGGACCTGGCATGTTTGAGGAACAGCAAAAAGTCCCCTGTGATGGGAAAAGACCCAGCAAGGAGCGTGGTGGCAATGAAGCCAGGCAGGGGGCAGAGGCCAGATCATTCAGGCCTTATAGACAGATCATGGTAAGGGCTTTGCGCTGCAGTCCAGTGTGATGAGAAGCAGTGGGAAGCTGCGCTGGGGAGCAAGAGGATGTGATTTACTTCTTTCCTTACCAACCGCTTTATTGACATATAATTCACATACCATACAATTCACCCATTTAAAGCGTACAATTCAGTGGTTCTTCAGATATTCCCAGGTATGTGCAACCATCACAACTATCTAACTTCAGATCGTTTTCATTATCCCAAAAGGAAACCCTTTACCCATTAGCAGTCACGCTCCACTTCCGCCAACTCCCACCCCTCCCCAGCTGCTAGTCACCACTAATCAACTTTCTGTCACAATGGACTTGCCTATTTTGGACATATCATAGAAATGGAGTCATAGAACGTGTGGCCTTTTGTGACTGGTTTCTTTCACTTAGCTTACAGTTTTCGAGGTTCCTCCATGATGTAGTCAGGATCAGAACTTCATTTCCTTTTTATTGCCAAATAATGTTCCATTGTATAGGTATATGGACCACATTTGGCATATCCATTCATTTATTGGTGGACATTTGGATTGTTTCCACCATTTGGCTATTATATATAATTCTGCTGTAAACATTCATGTACATGTTTTTGTGTGGACATCTGTTTTCAGATCTCTTGGGCAGATACCAAGGAGTGAAATTGCTGGGTCATCTGGTAACTCTCTGTATAAACTCCATGTTTAATCATTTGAGGAACCACCAGCCTGTTTTCCATAGTGGCTGCACCGTTTCACATTCCCCCCAGCAGCGTATGAGGGTTCCAACTTCTTCACCTCGTATTATCTCATTTCTGATTCTAGCCATTTACCTAATGGATATGAAGTGGGATCTCATGGTGGTTTTGGTTTGCATTTCCGTGATGGCTAATGATGTTGAACATCTTTTCATGTGCTTATGGGCCACTTATATTCTGTGGAGAAATAGCTATTTGGATGCTTTGCCCATTTTTGAATTAGGTTATTTATCCTATTATTACTGAGTTGTAAGAGAGCTTTATTATAGTCTAGATACAAGTTCCTTTTCAGATATATGATTGGCAAATATCTTCTCCATTTGTGTGGGTTGCCTTTTCGGTTTCTTGATGGTGGCCTTTGAAGCACAAAAGATTTTAACTTTGATGAAGCCCAGTTTATCTATTTTTTTTTCTTTTGTTACTTGTGCTTTGGTGGCATATCTAAGAATCAGTTGCCTCAGCCCTGAGTGACCTTTGAGAACGGTCCCCCTGGCTGCTGTGTGGGAAAGAGATGGGAGGCGGAGCTGCAGAGTCCCAGGCGAGAGCAGGGGTGCCTCCTGTAGTGAGGGGAGCCCTGTGCACAGCTCGCCCACTCCCCTGAGGACCAAATGCAGAACGCTGCAGTGGCCCGGACCCAGGCACAAACACTGACATGCTGGCTTCATTTTCTTGCATTTCTTTCATACCAATCCCATTTCCTGCTCCTCCTCTGGTTTGAACCAGGCTGGGCAATTCAGACATGTGGAAAGACAGGCTCGGGGCCAGGTCAGAAGGTGATCTGGATGGCTTCGGGGTAGCTGAGGAAGAGCCCCTGTCACATGCACTCAATGTGGGACCTGAAAAGAGGCCACTCCTCTTTCTGAGCCTCAGTTTCCACCTCTCTCTCACGTGAGGGGCTGGACTAGGGCTCTGGCTGCCCACAGGCTTCCGAGTCTTCACTTCTCCATTTTCACAGTGCGGCTTAACGTAGCTGGCAGAAAATATTTATTGTGGTAGCAAGAGAAAGTTGAAGCAAACCACAAAACAGTATTTATAGTTTGATCCCATCTTTGTTTGGCACAGAAAAATTTCCAGAAAGCTATACCCAAGGTATCAGCAGTGGTTGTCTCTGGTGTGTAGGATAATGAATGTTATTTTCTTCTTTCGGTTTGTATGTTCTGATTTTTAACTGTGATAAACACGTTTTGCTTTTGTAATAAGAACAAGAAAGAAAAGCATAACAGAAAAAAAATACAGCTGACCATTTTTTTTTAAGAGAAAAAATGCCTAGAAGCTATGAGCAGGCGAAGGGAGTGGGAAAGGTAGCTGCGCCGCCACCCACGCCCCCGCCCCCCGGGGCGGGCCTCTGAGCTGTGCGGAGCCCACCGGAGAGCGCGGTCGACGCGCCTTGCAAACCGCAAAGGGCCCTCCCTGCCAAGGGAGGTTGGGGACCCTGGGGAGCCAACTCTGAGGTGAAGATTCGTGTGCAGGGAGTTTATTAGGCAGGCTCTTGGGATCCACAGCTGTGAAAAGTGGGCGAGGAAGCGGGATTGGACAGAGGAGGTAACGTAAACAGCAGCAAAGGCCTCGGTGAGTTGAGGGGGAAGCTCTGGAGCTGAGACGGCCCCTTGGAGTTGCCCTGAGTTTGGGTGGGGGAGCTGTCCTGGGAAGGAGGTGCGACACTGGACAAGGCAATCCCCAAAGAGGGCTGACAACAAAATGGCAGCTCTGCCAACAGGAAAATAAGTTGTTTATCCCTGAGGTGGAATATGGGTGGCACATCGCAGTGTCCCCTGTAAGGGTACTGCCTGGTGAAGGTGACCTCTCTAAAGGGCAAGGCCATAGGCAGATATAAAGGGGATTTGGGAAAAGGAAAAATCCATTTTTGAACTCAGAGGCCTGGCTTCACCCACCACTCTCAGTTCTGATCTGCATTCCTGATTTGTCTCCTCAGGCAGTGACCTTTGAGGGCCATCGATGTGCCAGCCTCTAGTTTAGGTGCTTCTCAGGATCCAAAACATTGTTCTAGACTTTGTCTCCTATAATTCTTTAATTGCGCTGGAACACAGTTGCCGTGGAAGTATTGTCGGCCCCACTTTATCAGTGAAGAAACCTGGGTTCAGAGAGGAAACACAGCGAGGTCGGGATGAGGCAGAGTCTCGAAGCCAGGTCTGTCCAACTCCAGATCCCACCTTCTTTCCCAAACTTTCAAGCCATTTGTTTTGTGGTCAAATGGACAAATCTTTTCCTCCTCATTAACACTGAACCAGTTTGTTCATGTCCTGCAATCAATTTTCAAATGAGCTAGCCTCAATCCTGCAGATCACAAAGTCATATTTGACTTAGTTGATGCAACAGAAAGGGTCTCTTACTACCCTAGAAAGCTGCTCTCTTTGGAGAGGGCGGAGCTTTCTTCCACCAATGACAAGCCTGAACCTCCCCAGGTTTGGGGGGACGTGAGAGGCTGCAGGCAGTCTGGCTGAGTTAATCCTGAGTTAATCTTATTAACCTGTGAGATCAATTGGCTACAGGCGCCAGGCAAATGACAGCAAAGGCATTAATTCAGCAGCGGCAGAGGCCACCTGACAGCCAGGGACTGATTTTTCAGGCCTTTTAATGGATGGGATTGCATTTAGCTAATTGAGTCTGGGGCTGGCACGAATAAGACAACCCCCTCGCGATGTGGAGCTGCTCAGTGGAAGTCCTCCCGTGCAGGGGGAAGGGTGAGGGAAGGAGATGAGAAAGCAGACGGCAAGTAATGGCCCATTCCTGGCCACTGTAAGGACTGGTGTTGGGTTCCAGGTATCTAACCCGTGTGCTACTAGTGTAGTGTAGGGCAGTGTTTCCCAAGATGTGATCCTTGCACCAGCAGCATCCGAGTTTTCACAGGCCCTCCAGGGAATTCTGACGCACACTGAAGTTCGAGACCCCCTGGAGAAGTTATGAGCACAAAATCTGATACTGGGCAGCCTGGGTTTCTTGATACGACCTTGGACAAGCCATCTAACCTCTCGGTGTCTCAGTTTCCTCATCTGTAAAATGAAGGAAATGATGGTACCTGCTTCATAGGATTGTTGTGAAGATTAAATTTATAGAGCACCTACAGCAATGTCCGGGGCACAGTAAGGGAAATATATATATATATGTATGTAACAACTGTTGGAAATCATGGAACCTGGAACTTCCGTCTGCTTCCTCAGCATGACAGTGATTCTAACCGGATCATAAAGTTCCTGTGATTTGATATGTAAAAAATATGGAACGAAATTGTATCTTTATTGTGGTTGTACTCAATATAAAAATATATATGCATATGGACAAGGCGAAATTATAGGTGATTTTTTCTAATCACGAACTTTTGAAATGCGGTTAAATATATGTTTGGAATCCAAATATCAACTAAATTCAGTTGGACAAGAGAAACATATTGGATCATGGATAAGCAATGGGTAGAGTTGAAGTAAAGATTGTTCTGGAAGACTCATGAAAGAGGACTGCCGTCCGCGAGTGCCCGCCCCACTCAGGGGCAGGAGAGTGGTTCTGGGCTCATCAGATCATGCTGGAAGAGAATCAAGCTCAAGGTCCCTCAAGTTTAGAAGGGAAGAGATGTGAGCAAGGGTCTGGCCCACCTGAGGACACTTAATAACAGCACAGATGGCTGGCCCCAGTGAGGACAGCTAGGGGTTGGGCATGGGGGCTGGGCAATGGACTCATCCCCAGAGAGAGAGAGAATCCAGCTGAGAACTAGGGTGGTTTTGGAAGCTGAGACACTTGGCTGGTTGTTGTGGAAAACTGTGAACCATTTGGTGAGAGCTCCAACTGGATCTCCATCTGTAAAGTACACCGCTAGCCAGTGGGGTCTAGATCTCCATCTTGCCACCTACATATCTATAGGTACCAGGTTCCTGATCGGGCTGTGAAATCCTGGCAAAGGACCAGGAGAGCTAATTTCAAGATCAAGATCCAGGTCACATGATTGGGGTGGGTGTGTGGTGATCTTGAAACTCCAAGCAGGTGTGCTACTCTCAGTCCCAGTCTCCCCTTTAAACTACAATGAAGATGCTCTAGTAAGAGTTTACTAAGGTCTGAGTGTGATGCTTGTATATTTCTTTGCACCCCAGTAAACAGTTTACTTTTAAGTGGTAGCATACCTGGTAGATACATGGTCACTATGGAATCTATTATGACATATTAGAATTTCTGCAGTTTGTCACATAGCAGTCCTGATCCCTTGCGACCTTTGTTTTGATGCTTGAGTATGATGTCGTATGTTGCTGACTTACCAAGGTTCTTTTTTTTTGATACCAGCTTTATTGAGACATAAAGCATGCACATGCCATATAATTCACCCATTTAAAGCGTGCGATTCAGCACATTGTATTAATAGAATATTCAAAGGGTTGTGCAGCCATCACCACAATTTTAGAACATTTTTATCAACCTAAAGAGAAATTCTGTACCCATTATCAATCACTCCACATTTCCCCCAAACCCCTCCCCAGCCCTAGGCAACCATGAATCAACTTTCTACCTCTATAGATTTGCCTGTTCTGAACATGTCATAGAAATGGATTTGTTGACTGCGTGGCATTGTTGTGACTGGCTTCTTTCACATAGCATGATGTTTTCAACATCCATCCATGTTGTAGCATGTACCAATACTTCATTCCTTTTTAAGGCTAAATAATATTCCACCATATGGATAGACCACATTTTTTATTTATTTATCCATTCACCGGTTGATGGACACTTGGATTGCTTCCATTTTTTTGGCTATGGTAAGCATTCATGTACAAGCTTTTGTGTGGACATATGTTTTTAATTCTCTTGAGTACATACCTAGGAGTGGGAGTGCTGGGTCATATGGTAAGTCTGTGTTTAACATTTTGAGAAACTGCCAAACTGTTTTCCAAAGTGGTTGCACCATATTACATTCTCACCAGCAACGTATGAGAGTACCAGTTTCTCCATATCCTCATGAACACTTGCTATTATCTCACTTTTTGACTATAGTCATCTTAGTGGGTGTGAAGTGGGATCTCATTGTGGTTTTTATTAGCATTTCCCTAATAACTAATGATGTCCGGCATCTTTTCATGTGCTTGTTGGCCATTTGTATATAGTACTATCTTCTTTGGAGAAATGTCTATTCAGATCCTTTGCCCATTTTTTGATTTGGGTTATCTTTCTATTACTGATTATTTATAAGAGATGTTTATATGTTTTGGACACAAGTCTCTTATCAGATGTATGATTTGCAAATATTTTCTCACATTCTATATATAGACTGTCTTTTTACTTTCTTGATGGCATTGTTTGTGACACAAAGGATTTTAATTTTGATGAAGTCAAATTTGTCTATTTTTTCTTTTGTTGTTTTGGCTATTAGTGTTTTATTCTAAGAAATCATTGCCTAATCTAAGGTCTTGAGATTTACACCTATGTTTCCTTCTAAATTTTATAGTTTTAGCCATTACATGTAGGTCTTTGATCATTTCAAGTTTAATTTTGAATGTGCGTGAAAATGAATTCCAACTTCGTTCTTTTGTATTTGGATATTTAGTTGTCCCAACACCCTTTGTTGAAAAGACTGTTCTTTCCCCCATTGAATCGAGTTAGCACCCTTGTCAAAAACCAATTGGCCATAGATGTATGGGTTTATTTCTGGACTCTGAATTCTGTTCCATTGATCTATATGTCTATCCTTATGTTTGTTACACACTATTTTGATTACTGTATTTTTGTGTAAAGTTTTGAAATCGGGAAGTGTCAGTCCTCCAACTTTGTTCTTTTTCAAGATTGTTTTAGCAATTCTGGGTCCCCTGAATTTCCATATGGATTTTAGGATCAGCTTGTCAATTTCTACAATGAAATTGGGATTCTGATAGGGATTGCATTGAATCCCTACCAATAGATCAATTTGAGGAATATTGCCATCTTAACAATATTAAGTATTTTGATCCATGAACATGGGATGTCTTTCCATTTGTTTCCATCTTTAATATTTTCATCATGTTTTATATTTTTCCACATACAGGCTTTGTACCACTTTTGTTAAATTTATTCACATGTGTTTTATTCTTTTGATGACATTGTAAATGGAATCGTTTTCTTAATTTCATTACAGATTGTTCATTGCAAGCATATAGATATACAATTTTTATGTTGATCTTACAGCCGCAACCTTTTTTAATGCATTTATTAGTTCTAATAGTTTTTTTAGTAGATTCCTTAGGATTTTCTATTTACAAGCTCATGTGGTCTCTGCAAATATGGTTTACTTCTCCTTTTCCAATCTATATGCCTTTTGTTTCTTTTTCTTGTATGATTGCTCTGGCTAAAGCCTTCAGTACAATGTTGATTAGAAGTGGTGAAAGTGGGTACCCTTGTCTTGTTCCTGATATTAGGGGGAAAGCATCCAGTGTGTCACCATTAAGGGTGATGTTATTGTGGGTTTTTCATAGATGCCCTTTGTCAGGTTGAGGAAGTTCCCTTCTATTCCAAGTTTGTGGAATGTCTTTATCATGAAAGGGTGTTGGATTTTATCAAATCCTTTTTCTGTGTATATTGACATGATCATATTGTTTTTGTTCTTTATTCTATTGATATGATATATGACATTAATTGATTTTCAGATGTTAAAACAACCTTTCATTCCTGGAATAATACCACTTGGTCATGGTGCATGATCCTTTTTATATGTTGCCTGGATTTGATTTGCTAATATTTTTTGAGAATTTTTGCATCCATATTCGTAAGAGATATTGATCTGTAGTTTTCTTGTGATGTTTTTGTCAGTTTTGATATCAGGGTAATACTGGCCACATAGAGTGAGTTGAGAAGTGTTACCTCCTATTCTATATATTGAAAGAGCTTGTGAAAAATTGGCATTAATTCTTTTTTTTGCTTTTTGGACTGTGACTTGGGTGCGAACCAAGGTTGCTGTGTCATAGTAATTCTTTAAATGTTAGGTAGAATTCATCAATGAAGCCATCTGTGTCTGGGCTTTTCTTTGTAGGTACTTTTGATTACTAATTCAGTCTCTTTGTTTGTATGCTTATTTGGAGTTTCTAGTTCTTCAGTGATTTTCAATAGTTTGTGTCTTTCTAGGAATTTAGGCATTTCATCTAAGTTGTCTAATTTATTGTCATACAGTTATTCATAGTGTACCTTCATAACTTTGTTTCTGTAAGGTTGATTATAATGTCCCCTCATTCACTTCTGATTTTAGTAATTGAGGTCTTCTGTCTTTTATTCTTGGTCAATCTAGCTAACCAAGGTTCTTCTGAATTCTCATTTGGCCCTCAGCCTCCTTCTGCCTGTGTTTGGGAGCCTTGGCCAACCTACGAACATACATATATGTCTTTTATAGTCAAGGAAAGCAGTCTTCTCTACATTCCTGCATGTGGAGCTCTCAGCTTCAAGCCCCAAAGCATTCTGTTCTCTCTCCTCAGCTAACTGAGGCAGATTCATTCTGAACCAGCCTCTTTATTAGCCAATGGCTATGGTGCATAAGGCTATCACAATCCCACCCTCTCACTGTGGAAATTAAGCTGCTGCCTTTTTATTACATGGTCATCAGCCAAGTGTTGTTCATTTCTGACTAAATATGAGGGCTTAGGAAAGAGCAAAAGAGCAAAAGAGCCCCAAGCAAGGCCTTGTGGGTGGGCCTGGGGCCTGGTCTTCATGAGCATTGCGCACACTGAGTCTTGAATGGGGATAGAGGCAAGTTAGAAAAGCAGAGGCCTACTGCTGTTCCCACCATATGTCTCCTTGGTCACGGTGCCCAGGACTGTGCTGCCCTGGTTGGCAGGGACTCCACTGACAGGTGGTAAATCCAGGAAGTCAGGAAAAAGCATTTGTGGTTTTGGGCAAGCGCCAATTCTGACTGGTATTCTGGGGTGCCTGCGTGGTTGATTGTCTTTCCTCTTCTCTCTGCAAGCCCTAAGCCTGGCTGGGGTGCTAGGGTAGGAGCATTCATTAGTCCAGAAAATGTCTTAGAGCCAAATGTCCACTTAAAGATTATTCCCAGACTAATAGGAAATCTGCATGTACAAGCAGGTCCCCATTTTAAAATGGAGCAAAACCCACCAACATTTCCCTGGTAAGGAAGTGGCAACAAATCAGCTCTTAGGGATGGGTGTGTGGTGAGCCTGAAACTCAGACCAAGTGTGACAGCCTCAGCCCCACCCTGGGCTGCTGTCTCGGGACCAAGAGGAAGAGGGAGCTGCCAGACTTCACGATTTCTGTAAACAGTTCTTGAAAGAGAAACCACACATTTGTCTTTCTGCCAGCCCTCAGCTTGTCCCTGTAGCTGACAGGGCAGCTATTGTCTTTTCTCAGACACCGTAGGGCGGGGCTTCTTAACTTGAGCTCCGTGGACCTCCAAGTGGTGTGTGGAGAAATTCGGGGCGGGGGGGGGGAGGGGAGGCTCTGTGAACTTGGAAGGGAAAATTATTTGATCTTTTCTCTACTAACCTCAAACAGAAATTTAACATTTCCTCGAATTTGGAATGTGGACAATAAACCATAATAGTATTAGCAGTATCTGTGACTTTATCACCAACAGAAATCACAAATATTTTCATATCACATTACGGTGGTTGTAAGTATCTAAAAAATCACTTATGCTCATCACCACTTCAGAATTTCTCATCTATAGACTTGCCACGAGATCTTATGATTTAATACGTTAAGTAGTAATACAAATGGATTACAAAGTTTTGAAAATATTTTTCTAACTATTTCAATATGATGGGTTTCCTTTGTGATTCTACATATTGTATTTTATGCATATGAAAACATTATTCTGAGAAGGGGTCTAGAGGTTTCACCAAACTGCCAGAGGTCTCCATGCCCTAAAAAGGATTTAAGGCCCTACCCTGGATCTTGGAGCTCACCTCCTCCCTGGGCCTCGCTTCTGATGCACAGAATTTTGCCTGTCTCACTGAAGGGTTCAAAAGCACTTGCATGCTAGTGCTGTGACATCAGGCAGGTTAAACTTTCTGTGCCCAGTTTCTTAATATACAAAAGGGGAAATAATAATACTACCTACCTTTTAGGGTGGTTGTGATGATTCAGTGTGTTAAGAAATGTAAAGTATTTAGTGCCCAACATATAGTAAGTGCTAACAAGTAATTAGTTATTTTTATTGTTGTTGCTGGTTCATATCAATGATCTTATCAATATATACTATTATTATCTTCATTTTTAGAAAAAGGAAACTGGGACTTAGGAGAAGTGAAATAACCAACTCAAGGGTACACAGCAAGGGAGCGGCAGAGCCAGGGTTCAAAGCCAGGTCTGTGTGACTTTCAAGGCCAGTGGAGGTCACTCTCCATCACACCACTGAGAGGAGGTGATGGCCCCCAAAGAGAAGGCCATCAACAGAGTGCCCAGCCGGGAAGGAACAACCGGCTCTGCAAGCTCCTGCTTTTGCTCTCCCATTTGTCCCTACTGTCCACACCTCCAACTTCATCTGGGGGACTTCCAGCTCCACTTGCATACCATCAGCCCTCAGCCAGGTCTTCAGGGGCTAGTCCTCCTCCCAAAGGCCACTTCCAATGCAGCCTTTGTCTGCAAAGGGGACAAGTCCATGCTCTCACACTGAACAGCAGCCTTGCAGCAACAAACTCACTGTGGAGTCATGGACCAGCCTCTGCTCCCAGGTGGCACTCGAGCCTCATAGACCATGGGGCCAGGGGTAGGGGGCTGAGGGGGAACTCAGAAGGCAAGGGGCTTATCTGGGGAGTGGAGGCAGTTTCATGGAGGAAGTGGTCTTGGAGCTGAGAAGAAGATTGCCATTGGAGTGGGGTGGAGAGTTTTCATGAATTTTTAAGGCAGAGAGAATCGGGTGTGCAAAGGCCCAGAGGCCTGAAAGGGCCTGGTATGTAAGGAAAAGAAGGAAGGAATTCAGCATGTCTGGAGTTTGGACTGAATAGAAGAGGGAAGAAGGATGTTGTGGACAGATGAGCCAGCATAGGTAGTTTATGAGCAGATAGTGAAGAATGCCACAATCAGGGCCACAAGTCTTTCCAAGAGGAAGGAAGACCACTGAAAGGTTTTTGTTATAGGAGCAACAAGACCATATCTGTGAGTTCAAAGGCCCATGGCCCCCAGCCCCAGGCATGTGGAAGGTGGGCTGATTAGGAGGGGTAGAAACTAGAGGCTGAGTAGACCAGCAGTGGGGCTACTTCAGTCGTCCATTTGGGAGAGGATCCTCTAGTCCTCCAAGCTTCATGCCACCTGCCGGTGCCCTTAGCAGGCTGCCTCTAGGTCTCCAGCCAGCACCCCATTTATTCACTCGCTTCTTCATTTATGTATCAAACTAGGGTTGAGATCCGCGTACCAAGTCATGTGCTGGGCCCCAGGGGCTCAACAGTGACTAGACAGATAAGGAAGCCATGGCCTGAGAGCGGATGGAAATTATGCAAGATCCCATATGGGTCAGTGGCAGGGCTGGATTGGAATCCAGGTCCCTTTCCCCTATCCCCAGAGTGCTTCCAGCTGCGGGGTTTGGGAAAGGCTGACCCTGTTTTTCTTACTTTTCCCTACTTTCTCTGATTGGCCGTTACACAATATGGGCTCACCTATCCCTACCTGTGATGTCATATGAAATCCCAGGGGTGCTAGTGACCTTGTCTGACCCCCCTCCCCAAAACGTAACAGGGAGTCCCATTGCTCACTGATGAAGCTCATGGCTCCATAACCTTGTCCCTCCCCAGAAGTAGCAGTCAGCTACATACGCAGCACTGCCACTCGCCCGCCTGAGTCAGGATGCCCTTCCCTGCAGGGCAGAACTGCCCCCTGGCTGGTCCCCCAGAGCCTCTAGAGATAGCACACCTCACGCACACTTGGTTGCTTTGGCAAAAACCAAGTATCCAGTCAGGTTGGGGCTTGAGCTTGTCAGGGGCCTCTCCTCGGTGACAGCATGGTGTATTGGAGTTGAGAGAGTATGGATTTAGGAGTCACAAAGACCCAAAGACCCCCATGGAACCAAATATCTCTGAGATTCATGTCCCTGCACTCTAAAAGGAGACATTGTTGCTTGCCTTGCTGAATTGTTGTGCCAGTGAGATGAGATGATGTTGGTGAAAATGCCTAGGACACGGTCAGAAACTAGCTGGTTTCCTCCCTCGCTCCCTTCCTTCCTCCCTTCCTCCCTCGCTCCCTTCCTCCCTTCCTTCCTCTTAAAGGGACAAAGCAAATGTGCCTCTGAAACCAGGGGTTGTTTTTCCACTTGAATCCTGCAAGCCGGGGAAGAGGGGAGGACAGGGCAGAACCCGGAGACCAGCCTGACCTGTAAGACAGTAGGGCCAGTGGAGTGGGGACAGAGAGAGGACTGTGTCCCCGGAGCTAATGGGCAGTGGAGGGGCTACAAAGGAGCCACTCACTAGCTGTCAACGTCGGGTCAGTGACTTCTCCTCTCTCAGCCTCAGTGTCCTCATCCTTAAGATGAGGGGGAGCACAGCGCCTGCCCCCAGGAAGATTATCAGGATGAAATACGAAAAGGGATGGAAGTGCCTGGCACAGCACTCACAACTAGTAAAGGCTCAGTGAGTGTCCCACCCACTTCCCCAGGGAAAAAAATGTCCAATTCATGCTGGGAAACTTGGGCAAATCCCAGAATGGGATCCAGTGTCTCCTGCCCCCACAGTCTGTGAGGAGCAGTGAGATCTTGCTGGGCCTCTACACGGACTGCTCTGGGGATTTGTTTCAACAGCTTCCCCAGCTTGCTCGCTGGCGTCCCACAGCGCCACCTAGTGGCAAGAAGTGGAAGGGCCCTCCCCTGCACCCTGGCTGGCCTCCCTCCCTCCCTCCACTCAAAGCCCCACGTGCTGTTGGGGTGGAGGGGGCGCTGTCACGGGAAGGGAGGGAGAGCTGGGCCACCCACACTCCCAGTAGGTAGAGAACTCGTGCTATTTTTCAAGATGCCCAGTGCTTCTACTTCCCTCCTAACAATTTCTGCCATCCCAAACGTAGGCAGGTCCCTTGAGCCTCGCTGGGCTTTAGTTTCCTCATCTGAGGATTTCAAGACTTCAGGCTAGGGTTGCTTCAGGCAGGGGGCCTTGGAAGCACCTGATACCTATTGGGTACCTGTCTATGCTTGTTAAATAACCCAGAGAGACCCAATCTTTACACACCCTTTGTATTTTTATTGAGGAGAGAAAGCTTTAGCATACAGAGCAATTTCTTATTTTCACAACACAGTAATGCAACAATAAAACAATAACGCATTTGTCTCAGATGAGTCCTCCGAGTCTCTGGGAGTCCTTGGGCTGCCTTCATGCCCCGCATGCATCCCGTCCCCCGACCCCTTTCAACCCAAGAAAAACGCCCAAAGCCCATAGTTCCTCTTGCAGCTCTTGTGGCTGTTACATCACAACAAATATGGAAGATCTGGGAAAGGGGGGAAGAGGGTCAAAGGGAAGCCCAAGCCCCTCCTGCCCCCAGAGGGTTGGAAACCAGCTCACTGCTCATCCACTCTGTCCCTGGCTGAGGCTCCGAGGGTTCAGGGTGAGAAGCACAATGGGAACAGGCAGGGCCTGTGCTGAGGGCTCCCTGGAAGTAGGGGTGCAAGGCACCTGTCCTTCATACTCCTCCACAGGGACGTGGGACAGCAGGGACAGCGTGTCGGCCATCAGCAAACAGGGTCCACAGCCTCGAAGAATAGCAGTTCCCCTTCTGGAATGCTCTCCTGAGGAAATAAGCTGGAAAACAGACAAAAGTTTCTTTATGAGGTTATTTACTCCTGCCCTAGTGGGATGGGGAAAACCAGACAATTGAAATGTCCAATAAATTAGGAGAATGCTTGAATAAATTATTCAGTATGCATGACTGCACAGGTGGCAGCCATTTTAAATCTTGCTGATCCAGAGCAAAGCAGGATGATCTCAGCTTTGAGAAGACACAGCAAGAACACACTAGAAAGAAAGGTGGCAATGTGTTAATAGTGCTTGCGTCGTGTGGTGGGGTTCGGAACATTTGGGTTTTGTTGTTGTTGTTGTTGTCCTTATAGTTTTCTCTGTTTTCCCAATTTTCTGTAATGATTATGTATTACTTTTCTCTTTGGAGAGGGGGGACATTTTTAAAAGGTAGCAACAGGTTATAGGAACCCAACTCCACTGATCCCCGGGTTGAGAAACCAAAGTGATCAACAAAAGGGCATCTTACCTCCCAATGATGAATAGAGACCTCACCAGAAACCAGTCGGAGGACTGGGTTTCTCTGCGACTCCTCTTCCTCCAGCTCCTTCCTCTCGCTGCCAGGACCAAATCCTAAGGCTGGGCTGAGGTTATCTGTCAGACTCCAATCAGGAACAGAGGTTTGACTGTTCCCTCTCTCTGGCCACAGACACTTTGACTGCACTTGCCCAGCTGCAGACACTGCGCAGAAAGTTCAGTGTCCAGGGCAGTTCGGGCTTGCCAGTTTGGCTGGCATTTTGTGGCCAGAGCTGACATAGTAAATGCGTATTTTTCACTGCAGAAGCAGTGTTTTCTGGACCCAAGGCGAGCAGCAGGTCTCTTTATAAGGGCACCTGGGTTTGTACCCAGAAGTCCTACTAGTTCCTAGGAGGCAGTCACCCTCTTATGCCTCACTGTCTAATCGAAGCACAGCAGCAGGCCAGGGGTTGACCCCCATTCGAGAGACATGAAGGTGTCCCAGCTGCAAGGCTGCAGGGGCTGCAGTCTCTGTAGAGCCAACCTTTCTCTCTCCTCTCCGAACTAAGGAATGCTTGAAGTCAAAGGGAGTTAAAGAGCAGGTCCCGGGCCCTCCCTCTCTTTGACTGTCCCAGAAGGAAAGGCTAGTTAGGCCTCCTCTGCAACCCCAAGGATGGAAAGTCTCCTAGAAAGACCTTTGACTGGGGGCTGAAGTCCAAGGCCTGGCTGGGGGAGGAGACCACCATTCCTAAGGAAAGAGTCACTCCGTACAATGGCGAACTGAGTTGTTGCTGCTTCGTTCTCCTCGTCCTCTTCCTCCTCCCCCACCCCACAACTGCCTACCCTTTAGGCAACATCAAGGAAAGGTGGAGAGCCTGCAATGTTGGGCACTGTCCACCAGGGATGCCCAGGGGGGCAGTGTGGTAAGAGGAGAGGCCCCCAGATTTGGCAAGCTGGTTCAAGGGCCCTCAAGTGCCAGAAGTGGAACTAGCTCACACAGTCAGTCAAGCACAAATCTCAGTTGTTCATTTGATAAGTGGCTTTGCACACTCTCACTGGATTAGATGTAGGGTCCTCTTCCAGGCCCTTCTGCTGGAAGTGTGACATGAAATGAGTGGAGGCTTCTAGGTACATTTCTTGATACCTGCTTGCTGTCGATTACATCTAGTAACTGGCCTCAGTGGCTTTAGGAGTTCAGTGTAGCCTGTGCTGTGGTCACTGGGGCAGATCAGTGAGGCATTGGGTGAAGTCCTGGTGAGCCAGTCAGAGGATAAAACTGTAGAACACAGGGCAAATAAACGCAGGAGAGGTGAGGGTTAGGAAAAACCAGAGGGGAAATACAAGAGGGCGACCAGTTCATTTATGGGAACAGGCCCAGAAACCTCTCTCCAGCTGTGGCGGGACTGAGCAGAGTACACGCCAGCAGGGCGGCTATTGCTCATCCCTCCTTTCCCAGGTGGCCCTGGTCAGGCACATGTCACTCTCTGGTCTTGGCTGCAAGACGGTCTGGAGTTCTGTAGGTCTTCTTCTGGTTCTGCAGGTCTAGAACTCCCTTAAGTACTGGTCAGCAGGTGGGCAGGTGTGGCAGCAATAGCAGGGGTGGGGGACGCAGAAGAAGGGTGTGTTCCGGGTGGCCATGTCACCCCGGCACTCACACGCGAATTCGGCCACGAGCAGCTCGGTGGCCCCCCTGTCTCGGAGTGAGGCGGAATAGCACTGGGGGGCGTCTTCGAATTTGGCGTTGCCCGAAGCGACCCGCGCGGCGAATCAGCGGTGGTGAGCTGTAGAATGGCGAATTGGTGCCTGGAAGGCCCTCCAGAAGTGGGACTCGATTCTGGTTCCTCCGTCTGCTGGGCTGTATTATGGGAGGCGACGCACCCAGGAAATTTTCAGCATAGTTGCCACTTATGGGGCCAGAAGTCTGGGATGACGTGTGGGCAAAGGTCGGCTCCATCTCCATCAGGTCATCTAGGTCATCCTCTTGGGCCTCATCCAGGGGCTCCTCCTCCTCCTCACCATAGGTCTCCGCCATCCCTGGCTCCTGCCCTGGCTCCTGCTCTGGTTTCTGGCCCCCATCCTCATCTTCATCTTCTTCCTCATCATTATTCTCTTCTTCATCTTCGTTCTTCCTCATCTCCTCCTCCTCCACTTTCTGTTTCATCTCCTCCTCTTCCTCCTCCTTCCTCATGTCTTCCTCCTTCATCTCCTCCTCCTCCTTCATCTCTTGCTGAAAAGCCCTCACGCACCTCTGCTGGTCCTTGGGGTGAAGCCTGTGCCTGCGTGCCTCTTGGCCTTCATCCTCACTGTAGTACTCTTCCTCTTCACTGTCATCCTCATTAGGGCTCGGAGCAAAAGGGAAGAAGACATTGCGAACCCCAGGGAGCGGGATTGGCTTGGGGATGCGCACCTTTCTTTCTATCTCCACACATTCGAGAATCAGTTCATCCAGGTCAGCCATTTCAGTTGACCATAAGAGCTCCTTGCGGAAGAATTCCGACAGGCCTTTGAGGAATTGATTTTGGAGGCGGCAGTCATCCCAAGACAAGAATTGGGCCAGGAACTGAAAAGCATCTGCATAGCTGCCCAGGGTACAGTGTCCCTGCTTGAGCTTGCGGATGGCCTTTTTAGCCACACGTGGGGGGATGGGACCACGGAATTCCTTACGGATTTCATCCAGGAAGCGCGGGAAGTTGGCATGCAGGGGGCTTCCTTCCTGGGTGACCGAGATGGCCCAGTCCTTGGCTTGACCAGTGAAAAAGGAGATCAGAAAGGCCACCCGCTCGGCGCCCCCGGGGAAATGATCCTCATGGTCAGCTATGAAGGTCTCTAGCTGCATCAGGAATTCAGCCAGGTAGACTGGGTCACCTGAAAACGGCTCTATCTCAGGCCGCTCCAGCGGCGGCAGAGCGGCCTGCGGGGGCGGCTCCTTTGGCGCGGGCGGGGGCACCGCCGGCGGGGGCGGGATGGGCAGCAGAGGAGGGTCGGTGGGCCCATCCGGGGTGCTGCAGTCCTGGATCACGTTAATCAAAAGATCATCCGAGACATACTCGGGCTCGGTGCGTGGGGGAGGCCAGCACAAGAAGGGCAGCTCTCCCTCGGGAATGGCGTCAATCTCACTGAGCGGGAACTCAAAGTTCTCCTCGGCAAGGACGGGCACTATGGGCACTGGCCAGCGGATGTAGCTCGAGACATTGCCCCGCAAGGAATTAACCTCAGCCAGGGCTCTTCCGAGCTGGAGGCCCAAATTGGCATTCTCGCCGCGCAGGGCATTTAATTCTTCCCGCAGGGCTACGTTGGCCATGCGGAGGCTATTGAGGTTTCCTGCCGCCTCGGACATCTTGACCAGCTCAGGGGCCCTGGGCCTCAGGGCGGGGGACGGGGAGCTAGGGCGGCGGGAGGAGGCCGAAACGCGGCGGCGGGCGCGGGAGAGGCCGGGCCACACCCACCGGGGCGAGCACGGAGGGCGGCGCTGGGGACAGAGGGCCGAGCGGCGCGGCCCGGGGCACGTTACCTCGTCGCGGGGCCGGAGAGGGCGGGCGGCGGCCGGGGCTGGGAGGCGCCAGGCGGAGGGTGCGGGCGACTCGGCGGCGGCCGGGCGGCTGGGCGGGGCTGGGCGGACGAGGCGGTGAGGCGGTCGGACCTGGAGGGAGCAGACTGCGGCGGGCTCTGTCGAGGAAAAGTCTTGCGGCCGGCGCTTCCCCGCCTTTTAAGCGCAGCCTCGTCTCCCCCCGCCCGCGGGGGCGGGTCTCGGGGAACCGCGGGCGCCCACTGGCCGCGGCGCGCCGCCCCCTCCGCGGCGCCTCTCACTGACTCTCTCCTTCCCTAGCTGCAGCTAACTCGGGTCGGGAAAATGCGACAGCGACTGCCCACTCGAGGTCGTCATGGCGACAGCCAGTGAACGTGTTCCTCTCCCCGGGCAGGCCCCCGAGTGTAGAGGAGCTGCTTCGCGAGGCGCAGCTCAATCTCCAGAGCCTGTTGCAAGGTACTGAGAGGGAGGGGGGCTGCGGCCGGAGCCCAGAGGCGACATGCGCAGCGGCAGGAGGGAGGCAAAGAAGAAAGAGGACAGGGACCAGCAAGAGAAAAAGAACAGTTTAAAACCTGTCAACAAACAGAGCACACAGTTTCCATCTTTCGCCTTTCAGCCTAATGATTCTAAAAGAGTCTTGTTTCCAGCGCCCCCCACCTTTTTCAGCTCAGTAGTCCATGGGGAAAACAAGCACAGAGGCTGAGGCCGGGCAATGGGTCAAGCCAGTCACAGAGAGCCGGGTGGGAAACTCCCACATTCCCTCCAGCCCTCCTCTTGCCGCATGGCCCATGCCTCTGGAATCCCGGCACCAGGAGGCAAAGGGGCCATCTGCATAGTCTCCCACTCCCGGCTTCACTCACTCTGCTCTTACGGTAACCTTGTCCACATGCCTCCCGGGTCGCCACTGCCTCACCAAAGTAAGCCCAATACGCAGCACCCCGGAGGTCACCTGTTCTGCCCTCCTAACCAGACCGAGCTTCTTGATGTGAAGAATCACATCTCTTACTACCCTTAGGTTTCCAGAAGCACTTGGCACAGGGCTGGATCCCCCAAGAGGTGCTCAGTGGATGTTAGATGTGAAGAGAGGTCTTGTGAGCCCTCGTTTACCTACCAACAAAGGTTAACTCTAATGGAGAATAGAAAACTGCCGATGGGCCACCAACTGGACTACAGCCATAACCCCCACCTCCCTGCCAGGGCAGTGGTGACCTTAGAGAAGCGAGATGCCAAGGGACAGCATGAGCCTTGTGTTCACATAACAGAGGAGCTGCCATGCAGAATAAAGGAGTCGGTCTGTTTTGTGTTGCTACCACGGCAGAATTAGGACCAGTGGGTGGAAACTCAGAGGGAGGCAGATTTCACCTCCAGATAAGGAAGAACTTTTCTGACACACCTGACAGCCCCCACTGTCCCTAGAAGGAATGAGCTGCCTTGGGAGGGGGGAGCTCCCCTTCCCTGCGGGCGTGCGCGCTGGGCATGCAGAAGCACCTGGAAGGGCTGCTGAGGAGGGACTCTGGGCAGAATGGGGTGTTGGGCCAGAGAACCCTGAGAGCAACCCTGACTTTCTATGATTGTAAGAGTCTTTGTTCAAATGTACATAGAGCGTGGACATTTGTTTTTACTCTCACTTTCTTTGTCTATTCATCGAATTCATCCCTTCAGTCAAACCCATTCAAATCTTATGCATCCTTCCTATCACCCGACGATGCCTCTGAACTTCTCCCTCTTCTATGCTGCTAACTCCTCCTTCCCTCTCCTTCACCTTTGTCCTCCTAGACCTGTGTCACCCACAGTGGGACTAAGGTACAGGGAACCAGGGCTGCAAAGGCTCAAGTTAGAGTTCTTGGCATCCAAGAGGGAACTCCAGACTGGACTTCGCAGTGCAGATCTCCTCTTGCTTCACACAGGTCATTCCCTTGGTAGGCTTGCAGAAAACCTGAAGAGCTGCAGGGCTTCAAAGAGAGGACCTTGCAGTCTAAAGTATCAAAAGGTATCTGCATCCCAAGTCTCTTCTCCAGGTTGAGCACTTAGGGTGGGGGCCATTGAGATAAGGACTTGGTCCCCAAACCAGCACAGCTTGAATTTATTGACTTTCTCTTCTCTTCGGCCCTCACAGTCCTGGGAAGCAGGCACTTTTCCATTTCTGAATCCATTGGCTCCGACTCTGGGAAATAACCTATAGTAAGAATGCAAGCCAGGCCTGGCGGCTAGAGCAGGAGCCCCAGCTCGTGGTCCTTCCCAAGCCCAGTGCTCAGCCGTGGCCCCCTAGAGTGTGTCTCCACTCTGCTATTTTTCAGAAGAATATGAGGAACAGTACTCGGAGGCCAGACTTCTGGGGCAGACCTTCCGCTCTTCTGATGAGGCCCCTGAGCCCACCCCCAGCCCAAGGCCCCAGTCTGCCAGGCGTCTGGAGTTTGTATTGATGGTGAGTTGCCTCTTGCCCCTCCTGGGAGAGCCAGCATGCACCCAGTGACAGGAGACCTCAGGCCGCTTACATTACCCACTGGAAGCTGCTGCTCACCTCTGCTCACCAGCAGAGCTACCCGAGGCCCCACCGGGATGAGCCCTGCACGTCAGGTGCCTGGCCTGGCAGCCTGTCCACACTCTCCTGCCTCCCACACGAAGCCTCCAACCACCCTGTCTAAACAGCCGTCCTGCAGGCACTGGCTCATCGCCAGGCGGGAGCACACCCTTTCCATCACCTTCTTTCCCAACAGCCTACAAAACGGCAGCTGAGTGAGGATGAGACCACCACCCAGGGTGTGAGGGCCCCCGAGGCCTTGCCGGGCCTGCCTACCACAGCCGACAAGCAAACTGCCTGGAATAGCCCCTTCCCTCTGCCCATCCTAGAGGAGAAGCGGTGGCCTCAGCCTTGCTCCACGCAATCTGACATTGTGCCCATCAACGTCTCTGGTAGAGTTGCTTAGCACCACCTCTGTGCGCTTCCCTCCACGGCACTACAGACCATCCTCTCTGGTGCACTGGGTGCTGGGGGAGGGAGGGAGACTTTCTTTGCTACTGGCTCGCCCTGCGCTGTCGCGGTCATGGCTCTCGCCAGGGAACGGAGGTACGCAGAAGAGGGGGCTCTGGCTGCTCTTTCTTCACTCCCTACTGGCACTGCCACACTAACTGAGCCCATTTGATAGCAAACAAAATTTTCTTAACTAAAAGCTCCAAAACTTTATGAACTTGTGTGCTCTTCAGAGGATATGTGGAAACTTAAAGTTTGTGAGTGAGTTCTGTTTGGGTCAGAAAAAGACAACTTCTTGTGCCCGAAGCGAGATTTGGAGTACACCAATAGGAGCCGGGGGCGGGGCAGAGGGCTTCAGAGTGCTGGTGGTAAAAGGGAGGGTCACACCCAGGCACAGGCCAGAGGCCTTGTGGCACTTGCACTAGACACTGGTCTTCTAGCGAGGTGGGCCTCCTCAACTTGTTTGGCACGTTTTTCAAGAATAGAAGTAGTAGAAAGGTACTAAGGCCAAAGAGACCAAAAGGGGACCCAGTACAACCTTGGGAGTGGGGAAAATGATGTGCACAGCCCAGCTGGCTGTGGCTCTGGGGCACGTGGCACACTATACCATGCCAGTTGCTAATTCATGCTCCACACGCCACAGGCTATGAGGGGAAGAGGAGGGCCAGTCATTTTCAGAAGGAGATAGGACCAGTGACCTGCTGAAACCAAGACCTCAGTAACCGAAAGGGACCAGAGGGACCATTCGAGCTAGCACCAGCCCATGCTATGCTGGAAAATGTTAAGACAATGAGGACAGCTCTGGCCACATGTGGCAATGTTCCCTGATATGGGGTCATCCACTGCCACTGGCGTCATCTCAGGAAATCAGAGACAGGAAACAGAGCCCACGGCTTAGGGAGATGTACCAAGAGGAGTAAGGGCTGATTAGGAGAGACTCATAAAGTGACGTTGGGTGCTGTCTTTTGAAATGTCTCTCTTACTCTCAAGGAGGCTGTCCCTGAGTTTTGCCCACAGAGCCTCTTGCTGGGATGTGTTGTGTACATCTGTGGCCGCATGGCCGAGGGGAAGGGTCTGGTTAGCCAGTTGCTGAATGAGAGACAGGGAGGGGAACTGCATGCCTTGCCCCATGGGCCTGTGTCACCCTGACTGCCCCAGTCATTTCTCTTTAAGAGAAATAGAGCTCACTCACCACACTGTATCCAACTTTGGTATAATGTAACCAGGTGGCTATAGGCACCTGGATGGTGGAGCACAGTGGGGCAACTTCTTGGAGACAGGGGCTTCTCCTGGCCCACATAAAGGCTCTCTCTGAGAAAAGATCACAGTCGAGAAACATCCAGTCTCAGCCCATCGCTCCTCGCTGATGGCTCTCACCCCCAGCTCTCGCCTGTGGCTGTACATCTGAATAATCACCTGAGAGCTTCTAGAAAATGCTGCTACCTGGACCCTACTCCCAGAGATTCAAGTGTTCTGGGGTGGGGTCCAGGTATTGGAGTTTCAGAAGCTTCCCAGTTTATTTTACTATGTAGCCAGTGTTGAAAACCACTGCCCCAGTCCACCTAAGACTTGCAGGCGACCCGGATGCAGCCTGTGGAAGCCAGCGTGTGTGCCAGGGCCAAATGGGGAGGGATGGAGAAGAAGGCGCCGCCTGCCTCGGACACTGTTCATGCTCATCGCTACTGCCATCATCCCTTCTCTCTACCTCAGGCCAACTTCCACCGTACTTTAAACAGAAACCGGGATGCACCCAAGTGTCTTTATTTTGGCTACAGGGCAGCAGTTTGATAAACATGCAAGTTTGCGACACTCGTTGTTTAACACAGAGACAGCCGTGAACCCTAAGTCCACCCTGAGGCGGAGGCGGACCATTATTGGATTCTCTAACTTTTCCCAGCGAGACCAAGGTGACCCCACCACAGCTGATCCCCCAGACCCCTCCCCTTGCCCACTCCCACCATCCTGCCACCCAGGTGGTACTGTGGTGATGGGGAACAGGAATAATTTGGGGGACGGGTGGGGGGCTGTGGATGTCCTGAAAACGCCAATGTGGTGATTAAGAATAGCCAAGGGCCTATTGTCAAGGCAGCAGCTGATCATGGAGAGCAGGTCTCCGGGGCTAATAAATTCATTACATTATTTTTCCCATCATAAGTGTAATATAACCAGATGTGCCGAATTTAGGCAAATAGATAAGGGGGAAAGAATCATTGCTAAAACCATCATGTTAACAGAACCATTGCTACGATGAAATGAACACCGTCCAAAGAGCACAGAGTGGGGAGATACCAGAGGATGTGAGTCCGGGCCTCTCTGCTTACTAACCATGAGGCCTTGGCCAAGTTTCATAACCTCTCTGAGTCTCAGCTTCTTCGCCTGTAAATTGGGGATAATAATACCGATCCAGTAGAGTTACTGTGAGGATTACAGTTATTGTAAGTAATTTGCCTACCATGTGCCTGGTACATAGCCGGTGTTCAACAAATGGTGACTGTTATTATAAACGATCATAGCAGTAGTAGTAGTAATAATAATGACATAGCAGTAATAGTTGTTTGTATATATGAGGAAACCTTTGGGGATTTGGAACATCTGAATGGTTTCCTCACATCCGTAGGTTCTCCTAAGTCTCTTATGTTGCAAAGCCTAAAATTGAAAGGTGCCAGAAATGCAACCAGACTCTTAACTTTCCAGCTCGGGCATACTCCAGAGTCACTGCTGGAGCTGAAAGTCACACAGTGCTGTCCTTAGTTCGGAAGCCTCTGCTCTCATCTCCGGATGGATGAACGCTGAGGTCTGTGATGGTTTCGTGAGGCTGGGGTGAAAGTATGGGAAAAACCCAAGGTAGTCCCATGTGACACTTCAGCTCTAAAAGGAATGATCGAAGCTGGAAAGCCTTTGGCAGCCATCTGGACAACTCAAGGGCACCCTATCACTCACTGTGGGGTGATGGGAAAGGACCCAACTTCCCTCATCCATGGAAAGGAAGAACCAAGGAATTCTGACCAAGCTGTTGACAGATGCTTCTTGGCAAAAAGTTGGTGCTCCTGTCTCAAAACAGTTGACGGGGAATCCCTTGCTGCACTGCTAACATTCTGTGTTTACTTCCTCCAGGTCACAGCAACAGCCCAGTAGGCAGTGTGACCCACTCTACCACCTCCGACATCAGGCCCAGTCACCCAGTTCTGGAAGGTGTTCATGGAAGAGTTGCGGTTGGTCAGGAAGCTCGGTTCCCAAGCGTCATATCACCAGTACTGAGAAATCCTTCGAGTGAGCCGGAAGAACCTCCTCAGGCACGAAGTGGCCCAAACCCTCCTGGTATGGAGAGCGTGGGAATGGTGTACAGCGTCCCTAATTCTTGCAATGGACCCACAGAATCGACGTTCTCCACTTCCTGGAAGGGAGATGCTTTTACCTACATGACTCCCTGTGCCACCAGCCAGAGAAATCAAGTCAATGAAAATGGAAAACATCCTTCCTCTGGGAATTCTTGGGTCTCTCTGAACACGCTCCCACCTCTGGTTCCTAAGGAGGCCGCTACCCTCTTTGTTGCTCGTGATAACCCAGCAGGATGCAGTGGGTTAACTGGCTACTCTGAGCACCCTACTCAACGAAGGCAAGTACCGGAAAGACCCTCCAAGATTAGCCTTCTGACCGGTGCTACCTCAAAGCTGGAGACAGGCCCAGGCGGAGCCAGCAGATTCCGGGAACGGTCACTGTCTGTGCCCACAGACTCGGGCACCACAGATGTGGACTATGACAAGGAGCAGAAGGCCAGCGAGGCCTGTGCCATGCCTTATGCCAGTACAAGTTCTGAGGGCAGCAACAGTGCTGACAACATTGCCTCCCTCAGTGCCCAACAGGAGACCCAGCACAGAAGGCAGAGGTCCAAGAGTATCTCACTCAAGAAGGCCAAAAAGAAGCCTTCCCCGCCAACGCGCAGTGTCTCACTGGTCAAAGATGAGCCAGTCCTCTTGCCAGAAGGGGGATCTGCGCTATCCAAGGACCAGAGGCCCAGGAGCCTTTGCCTCTCCTTGGAATACCAAGGACATCACTCGTCCCACCCAGATGCTCAGGGTCACCCAGCTGTGCCAACCCTCAAAGATCCAGAAGGTACACAATTTTCCCATCACTGGTATCTTACTGACTGGAAGTCTGGTGACACCTACCAATCCTTGTCCAGCTCCAGCACTGCCACTGGCACCACAGTCATTGAGTGCACCCAAGTTCAGGGCAGCTCAGAGTCTCTGGCCTCACCTTCCACCTCCAGAGCCACTACACCTTCCCAACTCTCCATCGAGGTGGAAGCCAGGGAGGTATCCTCCCCAGGAAGGCCCGCTGGACTGATGTCACCCTCCAGTGGCTACTCCAGCCAGTCGGAGACACCAACACCCACTGTCTCCATGTCCTTGACCCTGGGCCACTTTCCCCCTCCAAGCAGCGGCGTCCGGGTACGTCCAGTGGTACCAGAGAGGAAGTCGTCACTACCCCCAACATCACCAATGGAGAAAATTCCCAAGTCGCGGCTATCATTTGACCTACCATTGACCCCTTCAACCAACCTGGATCTGTCGGGGATGAGTATTTCCATCCGAAGCAAAACCAAGGTGAGCAGGCATCACTCAGATACAAATTTCGGGGCCAAGCTGGCCCAGAAAACTAGTCCCAACCAGCCAATCATGCCCATGGTTACTCAGTCTGACCTACGTTCTGTTCGCCTGAGGTCAGTCAGCAAGTCTGAGCCGGAAGATGACATTGAGAGCCCTGACTATACTGAGGAACCCAGAGCAGAAGTCTTCACCTTGCCAGAGAGAAAGATGAAACCTCCCATAGCTGAGAAGCCTCTGCTGGCCCGAAGACCTCCGAGCTTGATCCACAAGCCACCATCTGTCCCCGAGGAGTACCCACTCACTTCGCCTACCTTGACTATAACCCCCAAGAGCTCAATTCAGCACGTGAGACCACTCTCTCAAGACAGCTACACGGTGGTGCGAAAACCAAAGTCCTCCAGCTTCCCCAATGGCAGAAGCCCAGGCGAGTCGACAGCACCCTCGTCTGTTGTTTTCACGCCTTTTGCCAGTTCCTCTGGTGCTTTCTTCTCAGGAACCCAGCAGCCTCCCCAGGGAAGTATGGAGGACGAAGGCCCCAAGGTGAGAGCCCTGCCTGAAAGAATTAGCCTCCAGAACCAAGAAGAAGCTGAGAAAAAGAAAGGCAAGATTCCACCTCCTGTGCCAAAAAAGCCCAGCGTGTTGTACCTGCCTGTTACCTCCCCCACAGCCCAAATGGAGGCCTACGTGGCAGAACCAAGGCTGCCCCTCAGCCCCATCATCACCCTGGAGGAAGACGCCAAGTGTCCCCTCGCCAGGGACAGTGAAAGGGCGACTTCAACTCCACAGGCTGACAGTGAAAAGGAGGCAAGCCCTCTGGGTTAGTAAACTGTCCCCTGGATTTTTTTTCAATCACAGAAGAGACAGGGGTGAGAATGGAGTGCCTGAGACAGAAGCAGGTGCCCCAGAATATTTATCCTGATCCCAGGAGGACCAAGTCAGTAGGGGGCACCTCTTGAGGGTTGGAGTCCATATGGGAACCATGGTTTGCCTTCTTCCCCATGGGATCAGGACTGACCTGGGGCAGATCGTCAAGGCCCAGTTTGGGCCAGTCCACCCTCGAACCCCTAGTGCTGAGTTAATGAAATCAAACTAGGTCCTAGCACCCTAGGACTTCAGGATCCCATCTGCCTAGCCGGGCGTGCCTCCCGGGGCCCAGGGACTACTTCTCCACCTCCCTGTACAGTACTTTTCATTAGCTGCACTGAATTTAGTTTCCTGGGGACTCAATGTCCCCTAGACTGAGTTCTAGTGCAGCAGGAGGCTTGGGGGTTTCAGAAACAATGGAATATGTTACCACATATTCCATTGTGGAAGGGAGCTCACTTTCTTGGGTGGTTTGAGGCTAGCTCTTGCAGGAACCAAAAAACCAGGCTAGTTAATGTTTCTCATCCTTTCTTTTTCTGTCTCTTTTTGTTTTAACTGTGGTAAAATACACATAATATAACTTTTACCATCTTAACCATTTTTAAGTGTGCAGTTCATTTGTGTTAAGTGCTTTCACATAGTTGAGTAGTTAAGCAACCAACCTCCACAACTCCTTTCATCTTGCAAAACTGAAACTCTATACCCAGTAAACAACAACTCCCCTTTCCCCCTCCCCGCAGATTCCTCCCTGGCAGCCACCATTCTCCTTTCTGGCTCTATGAATTTGACTACTCTAAATACCTCATTAAAGTGGAATCATATAGTATTTGTTTTTTTGTGACCGGCTTATTTCACCTAGCTTAACGTTCTCAAGGTTCATCCATGTTTCTCATCCTTCTTTGAACCCATAACACCAAACATCAAAATCTCGTGGCCTTCTATAAGCTGATTTGAACTTTTGGCATAAGTCGATCATTGTGACTAACACAAGCAAATCAAAGCCACAGGCAATTTTAGCATATGCTTTCTCAGACGCCACAGGCTCTCCTGAGATTCAGATAGGTCTCACTCGCACCCACTGGGTGAGAGTCATTACTTTAGATCTCTCTCAACTCCTTGGTTTTTAAAAATGATGTACCATATTTAAAGTAAGAGAATGCTTGGGCTGCCTGTTGCAATGACAGAGGCATGAGAGAACAGGGACCCAGGCCCATCCTCACCGCTCACTCCACCTTGGGCAAATCATTAAACTTCTGAACTTCATGTTCCTCCTCTGCAAAATGGAGACATTAAAAATCTCCACCCTGCTGCCCATCCAGAGTTGCTTTGAACATCAAATGAAATAACATATAAGAATGTGCTTTGTCCTATCTTTTGTGGTCAAAGTCATTCCTTCTGGTTCTCATGCCTAGGGAGTTCTGTGGAACCAAGTACCGAAGAAAAAAGTTTAATCAGTGATAAAACAGCCGAATGGATTGCTGAGGATGATGATGACGTGTTTGTGGCTTCACGTACGACTGAAGATTTATTTACTGTGATACACAGGTCTGGACCATTTTCATTAATTCTAATTGCAATTGCCTTCCCTTTTTCTACTTAAAGAAAAACTCCTACCTCTAAGCAGCCATTAGAATTGCAACTGGAGGCCGGGCGTAGTGGCTCATGCCTGTAATCCTAGCACTCTGGGAGGCTGAGGAGGGCGGATCGTTTGAGCTCAGGAGTTTGAGACCAGCCTGAGCAAGAGCAAGACCTCCATCTCTACTAAAAAAAATAGAAAGAAATTAGCTGGACAACTAAAAATATATATATAGAAAAAATTAGCCGGGCATGGTGGCGCATGCCTGTAGTCCCAGCTACTCGGGAGGCTGAGGCAGGAGGATGGCTTGATCCCAGGAGTCAGAGGTTGCTGTGAGCTAGACTGATGCCACAGCACTCTAGCCCGGGCAACAGAGTGAGACTCTGTCTCAAAAAAAAAAAATTGGAACTGGAGACTAAATTCAGATACTCACATATGTGAGTGCAGTCCAGGGCCTCACGTCTCAAATTCACCGACATGGTCGGGTGAAGGGGAGGAGGGGAGGGGGGAGGACCAGGTGCTAAGTGAGAGGCCCCTTGTCTCCTAGCAACTGCTTGGCCTACTGTGGCTCCATCTGCTCTCTAGCAGCTGTCTACAGTCAGAGACATTTAACCCTTCACAGAATTCCTTGTACTAAAAACTATTATCAAGAGGTGAAGTGGGGCACCAGGCAGTATATCACAGCAGGAACTTGGGCAAAGGGGGACCAGATGGGGACCTAGTTATTGAACAGTCAGGGGCTCGGTGACAAGAAAACTAGAAAGAGCCCAGTTATTGGAGCTGGAGCACCAGTTCAGAACAGGACCATTCTCCAGGTTGTCCTGGTTGAGTCACTGAGCTGCTAGCCTTGATTCCTAAAATTTGTCCTTGGTCCTAGCACCTGGGCGGGACTGAGCCTACGGGCACAGGCCAAGTGACTCCAGGTGTGGGCATTGAAAGGCGTGTGGGGACAGAGGACCCAACAAGGAACTCTGAGGACGTAGAGGTGAGGGGGAAGGCCAGTCAATACAACTGCTTGCCAGGCTGCTGCACGGCCATTCTCAGATCATGGCACTGGCATGGAGGTCTGTGAAGCATTGGTAAACATCTGGTGCGTGAACTCACTCAAACCCAACTTTCTCTTATTTAGGTCCAAGAGAAAGCTACTCGGCTGGAAGGAGCCTGGTGAGACCTTTGCCTGCAGCAGACAGAGCTCCCACTCTCCGGTAAAGAACACAGCTGAGTCTCCGATCAGTGAGTCGGCTGCCACCGCAGGGTCGGGCGGCATTGCCAGCCTAGATGCTGGCAGAAATGATGATTTCAAGGCCTTGCTACAGAAGAAGGGAAGCAAGGCAACTCCAAAATCCCGCCCCTCAGCAGCCGAACTGCTGAAGACCACTAACCCACTGGCTCGGAGAATTATTGCACAATTTTCAAAAGACTATGAAACCACTGATAACCCCAGTACCTAAGCCCTGGGTTCAACAAGCGGGGTTTACTTACTAAACTTGGGTAGAGAAGGGGAAAGAGAAAAGGTTTTAAAAAGGAACCTTGGGAATAACGACAGAGTCTGCATTTCTATCACATTAACTCACACTCTGGGCGGCAGGAGAGAGGCCGCTTCATCTAGAGCTAAAGTCATCAGGCACTTAATCATCTTGAGACACTTTACATTTTCATACTTACAGTCTCGCCTTGACTGACTCCCGAGTTTCTTCTTATTTTCCCCCAGTGGTGCGCACTAACTCAGAAGTTCTCAGATGTGAGGGCACATGTGCCACCTTTTCAGTCAATGACCCGGCTGCTCCATCCCTGGCTCCTGTCACTGAGGGGTGCAGTGTGAGAGCAGATTGGGGGCTGCCAAACCTGGGGGCATAGGGTGTCATTACTGATAGCTCCCTTTCCTGGGGAGGCCCTGACGGCCCTGGGTGGAGATACAGAAAGACTCTGATGCCTCCTCAGCCACAATTTAACTTCCCCTCCACATAGGAGAGGTTTGCAAGCGTGCACTTATTTTGGCATGGGGTTGATGGATGGCTTTTGTGGTGCAAAATATGAATGTGACTCTGTGCTGAAACTTCATGCCTTTTTCAGCTTGATTGTCTACACGGAGATCAGGGTGATGAGTTTCAATAAACATACAGGACCCCCCCCCCCATTGCCATTAGTTAGAAAAGGCCTGGACCAGGTTGCTTTGGATGAACCAAGCTCAGCCAACAAAGAAGAGAGTCATTTGTTCACTCAGATCTAGCCAAGGTAACTCGTGCGTGCACCTTGAGATCCTTCAAGAGTCTGTCAACAGCGGTAGCCAGGATCTGTGCCCAGCTCATGCTGTATTCTAAGAACTCTCACTTCATTTGCATATAACCCTCATTACAGGAAGTAATTAGATGAAGGAACAGCATCATCAAAGGCTCAAGGAAGATAGAAAGTAAGTGCACCTTGCGCCTCACCATTCGATTCAGATCGTGGTTTGTGGCTGGTTTTGTTCCAAAAACCAAGAACGCTTAAACTAAAAGGATCTATCCAAAATCTAAAAGGCAGCCTTGCAAGTTGCTATGGCCCACAACACCAAAAAAAAAAAAGGGCTACTTTTTGTCATTTAGGTTCTGCTGTTTGACCAACTTTCAATTAACTGTGCTGGGGCAGACCTCCAGAACAGCCACTGCGATCCCTCCACCCCTAAAGCTCATAGGCACTAAGTATTCTTGTCAGCTCAATTTCCTAAGCAGAGCAAGAGCAGTGATTCATTTGATTTTCATATGCCTGATTTCTGAGAGGTTGGGGGGAAGACAGACAAAGCATTGAAGAAAGAAAACCTGCTGACCAGTGATGGCAAGCTAATTGTCTACCATCCCAAGAGGCAAAAAGAGAAGTCAAGTGAAATTGTAGCCTGCCTCACAAAGAGAGTTCCCCGACCCCTTCCTACTTCACCCCCCACCCAACAGATTCATTGGTCAACTTCCTGGAGGACACAGTAAGAGTTCCGGAGACGAGCAGATCTCAATATCCGTAGGTCGTGTTGCTCGCTGGTGAGAAGCAAGCTCTTAGCTCAACTGCCCGCACTCCAACCGGGCAGGACAGCCGAGAAACACCACCAAGCACTGAGAAGACTGGGGCCTCGCACGGAGAAGCGCTAGGCCTAGGCCCTCGGTTGGTACAGTTTGAATTCGAGACTTCTGGGAACAGGCCAGGCCTATTGCTCCCTTGCAATCAGCACTTCCTCTGATTTAGAAAGAAACCACTTAAAATAATAAACAGCTAGCGAAAGCCCAGTTGCTTTTGAAAGTATTGGAACTACTTGGTTTGAAGATCTTCAACAAATTTCACGGATTTTTGCCTGAAATAAAATAGATTCATCCCTGGCCTTAGTTCATATATGAATTCCACCTTGCCCGCCCCAGACTCAGAATTCCAAAAGACAGAAACATTTTCCTCGGTAGGGAAATGAAGGAGTGTTTGTGCTTTTACTTAACAAAAGTGAAAGGCTGCCAGGGCCTGCTCCTTGGGAACCATTACGACTAGCTGAACTCTAACGCCGAGTATGGGACTCATAGTGTAGGACTTGTTACTTCTGCTGATTTTTCTGGAAGGTTCTCGTTTACTACTTCTAGTGGGTTGTGCCTCTCCCCTGACCTTGCTGCCTCTGGAGGTTTCCCCCAATATTCTAAAGCTGAATGCCCAGACACTTTTCTGTTTTTCAATTACCTTGAGCCTTGCTTTCTTGTACAATACTCTGTATGCCCCGAATCTTTAGAACATCTTCTACATCGTCACTATGGCCCTCAAATGCCCAGTGGTGTTCCCATTAGCACAACAAGATTTGGGGCAGAGTGTACGGTCAGAGATAACATTTAGGACTGGAAATATTCATTTAATATTTTGCAACAGGTGGACCTAGTCCCAAACAACCAAACTGTGAAACTTCTGCCAGTCATTGATTAACAGAACCCCGAGCACCTTTCCTACCCCTAACGCTCCACCTCTCTCCTACCCTTGATTCTTACAACACCAACTCTGTCTCCCACCCAAGCACCTACCACAATGTCTGCTGCCTTCTGCAGCTACTCTGCCAAGACTGGAGGAGAGAGGCTGAAAGCCCCTCCCAGGAAGGCTTGCAGAGAACCTACTGCTATGGCTAGTACTAGTACGAAGAATAATGATAATACTTTTTAAAGGCAGAATAGAGAAGAGGTTCAAGTGAAACGAAGTTGGGTCCCAGGAGGTCAGCTTCCATTTCAAGTTGGTCCTAATCCCCCTTTCCCCTCTGATTCCAACCAATAGTAGCAGATGGCCCTGCTAGACTGACTACCATCCACTCAGAAATAGAGGGAGCCAGCCCCAGGAGAGGAGGTTAATTGGCAACTAAAGGTGCTTTGCACTTAGTAGGTATTCAGTACATGTTTGTGGTTCAAATATTGAGGGTAGGGAGCAAGTTATTCTCAGAACAGCAGCAAGCTTGGCTGCTGTCTCCTTTTCTCTGCTTGTACTACATGGCCCACCTCAGCCTCCCGCCTGGGCCTCCTGCCTGGCCCCACCTTGCTCCTCAGCCCCCGTCTCCAGGAACTGCACCCCTAGCCAACAGCTCACCCATAAAGGAGGCGAGACAACAGGCAGCAAAATAGTTCCCATCAGCTTAATCACCACAAATTGACCAACTGATCTGGAGAACTTACCTTGAACGTGCAAAGACAGAGGAGATCCCACCGGGCTCTTCTAACAAGCATTTCACCTGGCATCCATGTCAACTGTCTAGACAACATAGATCCGATTACAGTCTCTCCGTACCTGCGGTCTCAGCAGGTCTGTCCGTGCACCCGCCCTTTTCCTCATAAATGAACTAGTCGGGGAAAAAAACGAGTTCACGCTTAGTGCTCTGCTCCTCGTTCATTCAGCCTTCCGTTCTCATCCAGTCTGTGACATGATGGTGAGCTTTCACTTTCATATGATTTGCCAGGGCCAGGACTAGGGTGAGGTGAGCGAGGCGCCTGGCGTGCCAGCTTCGAGGAGGCGCCCACTCTCAGGGCCGTGCAAGTGCCTTACCCTCGTCCCAGCCCTGTGATTTGCACTCTGTAGAGTAGTACGTTTAGCTTCTCTTCCTATGAACAAGTGTGGTCCCTCTGATTTGGGGGGGTAACTCCCTGTCTGTTGTTGCGCCAAATGTTTTCCATTGCTGTAAGCCTTTGTATGCCTATACATTAAAGAATCTTCAATAGTGTCAGAAAACATAGTGGATTTCTAAGTCACCTGCTCCAAATGGTAATTTAGCACCCATTTCGGTAGGAGTGCCCACAGGGACAGCCCCCCGGCAAAGTAGTGAACGAGCGGGAGGTCTGTCACCGTGGTCCTGTCTCCTCTTTCTGTTCCATTCTCCCCAGACCTCGCTTCCCAGCACCAACTCTCCTCAGTGCCTCCTACTTTGTTCTCCTCCTCTCTAAGAAAAACATGCTCTCAGGAAAGGGGAAAATTCATTTACTATGAGATTATGGCTTATGCTCAATGCTACCTCTTTTGAGGGTCACTTGCATTTTAACAGGGGAAAAGCCTTAAGCCAAAGGAATGAAGTTCTACTTGCAGAATGTTAGGCATCAACTAGTTGTAGAAGTGTATTTTTCACCACAGAAAGGCCAAATTCCCTGATGGCTAACTCCAGAATATAGAAAGTACCTTAATCTCCTGGAATCATTTTAGTTCATAGCTGATGGTCAGTTAAATTGTCCTGATACTCAGTGCTCTTCCATGTGGTTACTACCAAGGGACTCTCAGAAATGGCTACTAAAAGCCACCGAAAAGGCCTAGATCATTCATATTGTACATTACCATTTTTACATAAGTGGAATTAATGCTACTTACCATTTGAGTAAAAGAACACAAGGATATAAAGAGTTTGTGAAAATGTGCCCTGTTTGTGAAAGGTGAAACTGTCCGATCCATGTCCGATCAATGTCAGTCGTCCGGTATTGGTGGTGATTATTAAACTTGTTGGAGATACAACTTTCCCGAACACAAGACTGCTTCCCCCACTTTATCCGTTATGGGCTGTCACTTCAGCTTGGTGTGACAATGAGACCATACCTATACCAGAGCCCCCAGGCCTTCCAAAGCCTTGGCATGTATTTTAGCTATGAGTGATGAAGATATTAGGGATTTAAAAGGACAAGAGAGTGGGAAAGAGGTACAAAGAAGTGCCTTTGTCAAAGGGCAACAAAAAGTATAATGATTTAAAACATGATATGAAATAAGCAAAGTTTTAGCATACTTTGAAACAGATTTGTAGAAGAATACAGTAGCAAATGCTTACAGACACACATTTGGGGTGTTTTTAATAAGTTTAGCAAAAAGAAATGTGCATGAGTAACATTAACTAGGTACATACTTTTGTTCAGTAAAGCCCAAAATCTAGCGCAGTGGTTCTCAAAGTGTGGTCCCGGAACCAGCAATGGCAGCACCCCTGGAGCGTGTGTGTGTGTGTGTGTGTGTGTGTGCGCGCGCGCGCACATTCCAGTAACATTACTCTTAAAGCCACTGAATCACTATAGCCACGACTCTCCAAACGATTCCAACCTTTCCCCTTGTTCTGGCTGTCATTACAGTGATCAGCCTCTGGCCAAGAGGTATATATTGTCCGGGCGTATGTTTGTTTGATTTTCAGAAATTGTCAAATTGAGTCAACCACTTGCTCAACCTGCAAAACCTTTGATTGGACTTAACCAGCACATCTGGCCTGGTTTTGGTTAAATTTCTTTTAACTCACAAATGAGAAAAGGGAAAAGCGTTAGGTTTGTTTGGTATTGCTAACTCTTAAATGCCTGTCTTCACCATGGTGGCTGTTCTCCAGGAGGGCTCTGGCAGATGTCTAATATATTTGATTTTAAGATTTTGCCTAAATAGTGGAATTTGATAGCAACGGACTCAAAAACAAAATCTGACCTGGAACAGCCAGTTAACCCTCTCAGCTTCTTTGTAATGCCAAGCTTTATAGAAATTTATTCCTTACATGGTCTTGCTTTTTTTAATGTCCAATTTTATAAAATGTTATGCATGCAAATGCAGCATTGTGCTCATCATACAAGTCCCTTCAAACTCATTCCTTCCTCCGTATGTATGATGGTGAAGAAATATCAATGTGTATGTTCTGAAGTCTCCTGATGAACTGTAAATCACAAACCTTTTCATTAATTTTTAAATGAGATGTATTTACTCTGGCTAGTAGTTAAAATTTTATTCTTTTTATTATATTTCATTGCTACTTTTTTCTACTGACTCCAAAGCTTACTTTGGAGAATATTTCTTATTTCTAAATTGTTGTATTTATCTTATTTCTATATTTATCTGTAGTCACAGAATGTTAGAGCTGAAAGGGACCAACCTCTCTTGTTTCACAGATGAGGAAATTGAGGCCCAGATAGGTCAAATGACTTGTACACAACTCCGAGTCTCTTGCGTCTGCGCCCAGTGTGTTTTCATTTAAAGCACTACATTTATGGAAGACCCAAAGCTGACTTCTACATTTATGACACATGAATTTCCCTGTTATTTCAGTGAACTACATGCTTTAAGGTAAAATGTTCAAGAGTTCTTTAATTCATGAATCCAAAGACAAATGTGATTTTCAGTTTAGAAACATTCATTTCCCTCCGAATTCAATATATGTGCCCCACTTTGTACAATGGATATTTTCCCTAAAAGTTGTGTGAAAAAACGGATCTTTATAGATCAAATTCCATTTTTCATCCAGGAAGTTTCCTATGTAAGGGAATCTTCTGGTGACTTCTTTTGAAACACCAAGATTCCTCTTGTCATTGTCCCTCAATGTCTCTCTTTTTTTAGTGTGAACTTTTGTATTTGGTGTTTATTTAAAGTAGGACAAACCAATATTAGCTTTTCTAGAATCTACTTTAACCTCCCCTTCGTAATCTTTATTAAAAATTTTCCAACTGTTAGATGCTTATGAGTTATTCAGTTGTGTTCTAGAATTTCACCTGGCTTGATATTTTGTCATTCACTGGCCTGGGCTCAAACTCCATCTCCATCCTATTAAACAATAACAGAATTCCCTCATCAGTACTAAGCTCTGCATGCAGTCTCTTTTCCAGAATATTCTTTGCCTAATGTTTCTTAGTGTGGCTCTCTTTTTGGTTATTCTCGCATACCTCACTATCCTGCGGAGTTGTAGGCGTGCACCTTTAGGGTTGTGCTAGTCATATTGAGTGGTATTTCCAGTTATTTCCATTGTTCCCTTGTTTCTCCTGGACCTCCTCTGGTTCCCCTTGTCAGTCATGCTCAGAGGCTTCTCACCAGAGAGTGCTAGGATTTCCCCCATCATCTAGACAAGGGATTGACAAACTCTGGAAAGGGCCAGACAGTAACTATTTTAGGCTTGTTGGGCTGCATATGGTCTCGTAGCATATTCTTCTCTGTTGCTGCTGTTTGTTCATTCATTTGTTTTACAACCCTTGGATAATGTAAAAAAACATTCTTAGCTCGTAGGCCATGCAAAGCCTCAGGCTGGCCCCCAATCCAGACTGTCTTCTGGGACAGGCATTTCTGTGACCTGCCCCATGTGGTGACTGGGTTGTGTACTAGGTGATGTGGCGCACTGCCCTCCCGTCTACTGCAGTGTCAGGCCAGTCTGACTGCACGGGGGTGGCCATTAGTCTTCAGTGGGGTGTCCTTCATTCTCTCCCTCTCCCTGTCTCTCTCCCCCTCATTACTGACGACCTCGGTGTAGAAACCCTCATTCTTTTCCCAGTCCACCTGTTCTTGTTATCCAATGTGCCTCTGCTTCCCTGGGTTTGGGGTAAGCTGGTAGGAAAGAATGGATTTCTGAGTTTTCTTACTTCTTTCGTCCCATCATTGCTCCCTCAAAATTGTGGTTGGGGACCCCTGCCCCAGTCCACCCTGTACTACTTTCATGAGTTTAGGGCTGATATTGGAAAATCTGATGTCCCAGGCCATAAGATTCCAGTCCAGCCTACGATTTCCCAGGGAAATCACCAACTTTTTTGGTTCCAAAGGCTGGTTTTAAACCCAGAATATAGATCTGTCCATTTTCTAATGCAGTTTGGACTTGTTCTAGACACAGCAATCAGCCCTGGCGAGAAAACCAATGAGGTGCAGAAGGCATGCTGTGCCCGCTGCCCGCAGTTCTTCCCTGCTCCTGGGATGGGCTCCTTGGGATGCCCCCTGCACCGCCACAGCCAGGGAGCATTCAGCACCCACCTCCTCCTGTTTTCTGAACCTCTAAAAGGATTCCCTAAAGCTTCTTCACATCCCTCTCCATCCTGCTCCCAGCTCTGCCCCTCATGCTACTTGGGAGTCTAAGCTCAGATTCATATTTTCACATTTGCTAATGAATGTCACACACGCGCGCACAGCGCCCAGTGCCCTCATCGGTCCTCTGGTCTGGGTCCAGATCTAACGGGACTGGTCAAGAAGACGGGGTGGTGGGGGCTCCTGCGGCATTTCCCTTTTCTTGTCTTTTTTTTTTTTTTTTTTTTTGAGACAGAGGCTCACTCTGTTGCCTGGGGTGAGTGCTGTGGCGTCAGCCTAGCTCACAGCAACCTCAATCTCCTGGGCTCAAGCGATCCTCCTGCCTCAGCCTCCCGAGTAGCTGGGACTACAGGCATGCGCCACCACGCCCGGCTAATTTTTTCTACATATTTTTAGTTGTTCAGATAATTTCTTTCTATTTTTTAGTAGAGACGGGGTCTCGCTCTTGCTCAGGCTGGTCTTGAACTCCTGACCTTGAGCGATCCACCCGCCTCGGCCTCCCAGAGTGCTAGGATTACAGGCGTGAGCCACCGCGCCCGGCTCTTTCTTGTCTTTTGAGACCTTCTTTCCACGGGCTTGGCTTGTGCTGCCTCTTCCCCAGGGAGCCATTTGAAGAAACTCCTCTGTCACGGCTGTGGACAGGCCCACACACAGAGAGCTAGGACTTCAGTTCAATGTGGACTCAGTCACTCAGACACAGCTCTCAGGCTGCAGCCTTTCCTAGCTCAGCACATGGCTTCTTAAGGACCTTTAGTTTGATTTCTGTCATTTGAGCCCAGGGATCTACTCACTTACTGAAATGTAAATTTTCAAAAGTCAGAGACAAGTAACTTTCAGGATTTCCCTATTTAAAAGCATCCGCAAAACAGTTCTTTTCTGCCTTCTGTTTAGGATTTCCAGAATTAGGAATGGAAAACAGGCTTGTGCCTTGGATCCAGAAACAGCAAAAATACTACACTTGCCAAGAGCAAGCTGAGGAATGAGCATTGGCCAGTCCTAGTGTGCAGAGCTGGGGATGGACTTCTGTTAAATTAGCGCTTACCATTCAGTGCTTACTGAGTGCCAACAATGCATTTAAGAAAAAGAAGGGAGACAGGAATTTACAGATCAATACCCTAAACTGGAAGGCAGTCCCCCTGGTGATGAGAATGTGTCCCTGGATAAAAATTTCTAGAAGCAGCAGAAACAAGGAGAGATCACAATCCCAGTCTTTTTAGGATTCCAACACAAAATGGAAGGGAGCCCTCTGTGGGGTGATGATACAAAGGGTTTGTCTTGTCTTTTTTTTTTTTTTTTTTTTTTTTAAAAAAAAAAGCATTCCTTACTGGCTTGCTACCAGCAATTGAACTGTATTCTTTATATAGCTAGAGCTGTTTGTGTCTTCTTAAAATAAACTTTTTCTGTTAAAATGGTTTTCTGTTTCACCCTCTGGTTTTCATTGTAGCAATGGTGCCTTTATTCAGATGCTAAGCCCAGTTTGTGAGCGTGTTTTACTGACCACACACGTGTGGGTCCCACACACATTGGATTTGATGCTTGCAAACTCCTGAGAACCCAAACAGATATGTGGCATGCAACGCCTTGCAGAAACCTGGCCCGCTGAGCCGTGGCCCTAAGACATGTGGGCAGGCAGTCCGCCTGGGACTTCATTTTAGGGATTCGAGTTCAGCTGTTCATGGAGCCAACAAAAGGCTGCAGACATGGAGAGACGCTGGGGAAGCGGGCAGTGGGGCAGTCTTCACCAGGCTCCTGAGGGGACGAGGTGGCCTTAGCACCCGTCCTCAGGGAACATCCTCCTTCTTTGTTCTCTGGCTCAATAAAGCCACCCAGCAGGGCGACCAGAGTGAGTCTGGGCCAGAAGCAAAAAAACCCAGACCAGATGTGGCCCAGATCACTTCCATCCCTGAAAAAGGGTATGGTCCCTCCATGCAGATGGTGACAGCCATAACTGAGGGTAACTCCCATCTCCAAGGAGCTTTGTTCTCTCTTCCCAACCAGCCTGAGCCTCTAAGGCTGAGGCCCTTGCAGCCGGGATCCTTGTCTCCCCAGGCCAGTACTCACTCATGTCCTCTGACGCCACCAGGCTGCTCTTCCAAAATGATGCACCAGAGCTGGAAATAGCCTAGGAAGCCTATGAGGCGAGAGAGAGGGGCTAGGGCTACTCTCAGACAACAGCGGGTGTTAAACTGGAATACAAAGGTCAGAGAAGGAGGATGGCTCGAGGTGGGCCTCACGGCAAGCAGTGCCTTGGTGGGACCCTGCAGTTCGGGGTCTGCTGCTCACCCCAGCAGGTGCAGAACCTCCTTTGCACCTGTCTAGTCCCTTTTCTGTTGCTATAACAGAATACCATAGACTGGGTAATTTAAAAAGAAAAAAACTTATTTCTTAACATTCTGACAGTTGGGAAGTCTTCGAGCATGGTGCTGGCATCTGGTGAGGGCCTTCTTACTGCATCGTAACACGGCAGAGGGCATCACATGGCAGGAGGACAAGAGCATGCCATCTTAGGTGTCTCCTCGTCTTCTTATAAAGCCACCAGTCCCATCATGGGGGACCTACTGCAGTGACCTTATCTAATCCTGATTACCTCCCAAAGGCCTGACCGTCAACATGTGAATTTGGGGATTAAGTTTCCAACACATGAAATTTGGGAGACACATTCAAACCACAGCAGTGTCACTGTGCCCTAAGTTGGTGAAGCTTTTAGGAATTGACTCACACTAACCAAACTCAGAAAAGACATGTAAAAGAAAGGTCCTGGCATATTAGTTAACTGAAGAGAGAGTACACTTTTCGAGCGAAGGTCCTAGACGGGAGGCCTGTGGACTGAACTGAACTCGCACACACCATCTGGACTACACAACGTTGTTTGTCAATCTTTTAAAATTTCCAATTTACCTTGTCCCCCAACACTCCCTGTTGCATTCGACCCAACTGGCTTCATTCCCTCATACTACCCGTCAGGCTCCTAAAGGTATTTGAGTTCGTGACCCTTGCATTAAGGTGTTATCACAGGTCACTGCGTGGGATGTTTACTAGGGAATGCCCTAGGGGTCAACACTTGTGGAAGAGGGCAGGGAACAGGACCAGGCAGGAAGAGGAGAGAGCAGCGACACAGGTGCAGCAAAGCTTCGGCTCACTAGGTGATGGGATCTGGCATTCAGGTGACCTCTCAGCTGTCCTGCACTGGGCTGCAATCACCCTGCTGCAATCACCATTGGCTCTGCGCACCCCAAGGGCATGACCTTGGGTGAGCCGTCTGTCTCCAACGGAGGCAATCCCTGAAGGAGCTGACGGCTGAAGAGGGCTCTTTGTCAACAGCACTCCCTTGAATGGGGATCTGGGGGACACGGTTCTGTGTCCATAACAGGTGTCTTTCTCCCATGAACAGTGCAAGCTAAATACTCCAAATTCTTATTCCAGTTCCCCTTTTTATAGACCTCTCCCAGTCCTTACTTCAGACCGATTACAGTTCATTTGATTAGGTTTATAGCTTTCTTAAATTATAGTCACCATCCTGGGACACATGCTAGTAGCCTTTATGGGACTTCGGTGTTTCACAAGCCTCATTAGTGTCCATTAACAAGCCCTCTCCAAGGATATATCATGTCGCATATGCAAATGGCTAAATTAATTCATCATAAAATACCGTGAATAAAATGCCACCGGCATCTACCAGGCACCTACAGTGGACCAGGCATCACGTGCTCCTCCATCCACTTGCTTTATTCTTCCATTTAACGAATGTGTGATGAGCTCCTTCTACGTACTGGGTGCAGCACTAGGTGCTGCAAGCAGAGTAGCGATTGACAGAGACACCGTGCCTGCCCTCGTGGAGCTTACCACCCAGCAGGGCCACTGTGGATTCCAGCTCACGTGGCCGACCAGGGGGCCTCATGTTCCTATTATCCTGGAGTCATCGCCCTGGCTATGGACTCCTCTGGTCATCTCTTTTCTCTCAGCATTTGCTCCACAGTGCTCTCAGCTTCTGCTCTGCTCCTCAACCTTCCATTGCTCCTCTCCCTCCCATCCTTTTCAACTGTGCCGCCTAGAACCCCACTGCCAGGGTGTCTTTGTTTCGTGTTGCTATAATAGAATACCCAAGACTGGGTAATTTATAAAGAAAAGAGGTTTATTTAGCTCACAGTTCTGCGGGCTGGGAAGTTCGAGGGAGTGGCCCCAGCTTCTGGCGAGGGCTTTTGTGCTGTATCACCACATGGCAAGGGTCAAAGGGGAAGCGGACACATGTAAAGAGGGGAAGACCTGAGGGCTGTCCTGGCTGTCTAACAACCCACTCTCATGGGAACTAATCCGTTCCAGAGACAACGAATCCAGTTTCACCACAGTGAGAACTCACTTACTACCACAAGGGTAGCGCCAAGCCATTCATGAGGGATCTGCCCCCAAGACCCCAAAACCTCCCACTAGGCACCACCTCCCACCATTTGGAGATCAAATTTCAGTATGAGTTTTGATGGAGACAAACAAACCATATGCAAAACATAGCATTCTGCCCCTGGGCCCCCAAACTTCATGCCCTTCTCACATACAACATACAATCATTCCATCCCAATAGTCCCCAAAGTCTTAACTTGTTCCAACACCAACTTAAAAGTCCAAAGTCTCATCTGAGACTCGAGGCAAGTTCCTTCTATCTATAAGCTTATAAAATAAAAAACAAGTTATTTACTTCCAAGATGTAATGGCTACATAAGCACTGCGTAAACATTCCCATTCCTAAAGGGAGAAATTGTCCAGAAGAAAGGGGTAATGGGCCTCGCACAAGTTCAAAACCCAGCAGGGCAGACATTAAATCTTCAAGCTCCGAACCAATCTTTTACTCCCATGTGCCACCTTGGTGTGAGGGGTGGGCTCCCAAGGCTTCAAGCAGCATCACCCAGTGGCTTTGCTGGGTGCCACCCATGTGGCAGCTCTCACGGATTGGAATCCAATGCTTGTCGCTTTTCCAGGCTGTTGCATGCTGCCTGTGGCTCTACAGTTCTGGGGTCCCCATTGCAGCCCTACTCCCACAGCTCCACTAGGCACTGACCTGGTGGGGACTCTCTGTGGCAGCTCCCCTCTGCAGCTGGTTTCTGCCTGGGCACCCAGGCTTTCCAATACATCCTCTGGAATCTAGATGGAAGCTGCCAAACCTCCACGGCTCTTGCATTCTGGGGGCCAGCAGACTTAACACCAAGTGGAAGCCACCAAGGCTTACTGCTTGCACTCTCTGGAGAGGAAGCCAAAGCAGTATCTGGGGCCATCTGAGCCACAGCTGGAGCCACAGCTGGATGCGGCCTGGATGTGACAGCCATGGATGTGAGGAGCAGCCTCCCAAGGTGGAGCAGAGGAGCAGCGTCCTGGGCTTGTCCCCAGAAACCATTCTGTGCTCCTAAGTCTCTGGGCCTGGGATGGGACAGGCAGCCTTGAAGATTTCTGAAATGCCTTCAGGGCCTTTTCCCCATGGTCTGCACTCCCTTTTAGCCATGCTGATCTCTCTAGCAAGGGCTGGCTCCTCAGCACCCTTGGATTCCTCATCTGAATACGACTCTTTCATTCTCTACCACATGGCCAGGCTGTGCATTTTCCAAAATTTTTTGCTGTTTCCCTTTTCTCTAGCAGTTCACCATAAGCAGTTAGAAATAACCATGCAGCAGCCCTGAGCACTTTGCTGCTTAGAAATTTCTTCCACCAGATAGGCTATTCCATTATTCTTACATTCGGCTTTTGACAGAGCTCTTGGGCATGGACATGGTTCAGCCAAGTTCTGTGCCAATTTATAATAATGATGGCCTTTACTCCGGTCCCCAACACCTTGTTCCTCAGTTCCATCTGAAACCTTATCAGAATGGCCTTTACTGTCCATACTTCTACAGCACTCTGGCCTCGATCACTTATCCAATCTCTAAGGAGTTCCAAACTTTCCCTAGTCTTCTTGTTTTCTAAACCCTCATGAGAATCTGGGCTTTTTCTAGCCCAATCCTCCACATTCTTCCAGCTTCTGTCCATTACCCAGTTCCAAAGCCAACCCCACATTTTCAGGTATTCATTATCAGTAACACCCTACTGCTTGGTACCTATTTTTCTGTCTTAGTGTTATAGCTTTACCAGATTCATTGCCTGCTGCTCAAGAGGAAGCCAATACACTGAGACAGCAGGGGTTATAGCAGAGAAAGAGTTTAATATTGCAGGTGCCATGCAAGGAGACAGGAAGAAGTTTTCAAATCCCTCTGCCTGGGAATTTGGGAGAAAGGGTTTTTAAAGGTAGTTTGGCGGGCAAAGGGCTAGACAATTGGGCCTCCTAATTGGCTTGGTTTGGGATGGAACCACAGGGGTATAGAAATTGTCTTCTAGTCTTAGCCAGAGACGGGATGAATCAGAACCATCAACTATAGTTGAACAGCAGTAGCCTGAAGCTGAAGACCTCCCCTTTAAAAGCTCTGTATTCCTGCTTAGAGGCAGGATGCTGGCACTTTAAGATGGGAGTCTGCCAACCTCCTCATTTGCTGGCTAATTAATAAACTTCTCTTTCCTTCTCCTCAAGAAAAAAAGAAAGAAATTGTCTTCTTTGCTGAGTCTGTTCTTGGGTGGGAGTCACAAGACCAGGTGAGTCAGTTCCTTGGAATGGGCCACTGGTCTGGGTGGGTCGGCCATTCTACCAGCATGCAGGGCCTGGAAGATATCTCAAAAACTAGGCTTAGGTTTCATAAGGGTGATGTTATCTACCGGAGCAATGAAGAAAGCTAAGAATCTTTATGACCATCAGCTATGTGACTCCTGAGTAGTAAGCAATTATAGGAAAGTAAGCTAGGGGACAATGCTGGTTATATCTATATTTCCCCTACCACAGTTCCCACCTTGTGACCCTTTATTAATTTTGTAAAGGGTGGTTTCATTAGTCTGTTTTGTGTTGCTATAAAAGAATACCTGAGACTGGGTAATTTATGAAGAAAAGAGATTTATTTAGCTCACAAGTCTGCAGGCTGGGAAGTTCAAGGGAGTGGCCCTGGCTTCCTGAGGGCTTTTGTGCTGTGTCACAACATGGCGGAGAAAGTGAAAGGGGAAGCAGACATGTGCAAAGAGAAAATCTGAGGGGCACCCTGGCTTTATAACAACCCACTCCCATGGGAACTAATTCATTCCCACAAAAACTAATTCAGTCTTGTGAGAGCAAGAACTCACTCACTACTGCAAGAATAGCACCAAGCCATTCAGGAGGGATCCACTCCAATGACCCAACATCTCCCTCTAGGCCCCACCACCCAGCAACCCCCACACTGCCACATTGGGGCTCAAATTTCAACATGATTTTCTTTGGGGACAAATAAACCACATTCAAACCATAGCACAGAGATTGATAAATATCCCTACAACCCAATCAGAAAGCCTCCCCCTCAACACTGTCCTTAGCTGAGACCTGGCTCTCTCCCAAGAACCCCACTTCTCCTGTGGGCCTCTCCTCAGAGATTCTTTCCCTCTCCAAATGTTTCTGTGTCTGAAATTAGAGTAGATCCCTCCCTTGCTCCACACTGCACCTTCCAGACCATGAATGCTGCACCTCTCAGACACTCCCCTCCATTCAGTCTTTCCACCCCCTGGGCATGCCCAAATCCCAGTCACTTCAACATTCATGGGGAAGATCTATCCCACATCTCTGGCTTCTCGTTCCTTTGGCTTATTTACTTCTGATGACCTCCCTTTCTGCTCCAGCCACCCATTCAAGGGCATTGAGTGGACCTTGTGACGGCCCAGAGCTGCTATACTACTGAAATCTTAACTTCGGTCCCCCACAACCTCACATCTTTCCAACTCTCTCATTTAATGACTTCATTACACTGGTCAACCTCATTGAGACTCGTATGAGCTTATCGCAAAAGAAAAACTCAAATGTCCAATAAACATGAAAGGTGTGTAACCTCATCTACTGTCAGAAATGAGGAGTGAGGCCGGGCACGGTGGCTCACGCCTGTAATCCTAGCACTCTGGGAGGCCGAGGCAGGAGGATTGTTTGAGCTCAGGAGTTCGAGACCAGCCTGAGCAAGAGCGAGACCCCGTCTCTACTACAAATAGAAAGAAATTATCTGGACAACTAAAAATTTATATAGAAAAAATTATCCGGGCATGGTGGCGCATGCCTGTAGTCCCAGCTACTCGGGAGGCTGAGGCAGGAGGATCGCTTGAGCCCAGGAGTTTGAGGTTCTGTGAGCTAGGCTGACGCCACAGCACTCTAGCCAGGGCAACAGAGTGAGACTCTGTCTCAAAAAAAAGAAAAGAAAAAAGAAATGAGGAGTGAGGGAGGATGGGGCATGAGGAAGGGATATGAGAAAACTTTTTGGAGTGATGGATATGTTCATTATCTTGATTGTGGTTCTGGTTTTATGGATGTTTACTCATCAAATTGTTACTTATAATATGTATAGTTTGTTCTACACCAATCATACATCAATAAAGCTGTAAAAGACACACAACAACATGCCATTTCACGTCCATCAGACTGGAAAATTTTTTAAAGTCTGATAATAACTAGCGTTGAGGAAGATGTAGAGGAACAGAAACTCTCATACCCCTGCTAGTGGGACTTTTGATTGGTTCAACCACTCAGGAAAACTGTTTGTCATTATCCGTTAAAGTTGAAGATACACATCCCCAAGAACCCAGCAATTCCACTCCTAGGTGTATATCCTAGAGAAATGTGTACATGGCCTTACTGAAAGATATTTAACATAGGGCTGTATGTAACAGCCCTAACTGGAAACAACCCACAGTCCATCAAGAGTAGAATGGGTCTACGGCCATACCACCCTGAACACACCCGATCTCGTCTGATCTCGAAAGAGTAGAAGGGATAAATTGTCGAATACTAGACAGAAATGACAAACTATGCCCACACACAATATGTCTGAATCATGCAAATATAAGTTGAGTAAAAGAAGCAAGACACAAAAGAATACATACAGTGTGATTACATTTATATAAAGCTCAAAAACGAGCAAAACTAAATTATTGTTTAGGAATGCATACATAGATGACAAAACTAAAGAAAAGCAAGTAAATTATTATCATAAAAGTTAAGAGGAACTGGGGCAGTGGCTCATGCCTGTAATCCCAGCACATTGGGAGGCTGAGGTGGGAGGATCGCTTGAGGCCAGGAGTGAGAGACCAGACTGAGCAACATAGTGAGATCCCATCTCTACAAAAAAAAAATTTTTTTTTAAATTATCCAGGTATGTTGACATGTGCCTGTAATCCTAGCTACTTGGCAGACTGAGGTGGGAGCATCCTTTGAGCCCAGGAATTCAAGGTTACAGTGAGCTATAATCATGTCACTGCACTACACTGCACTCCAGCCTGGGCGACAGAGAAAGACCCTGTCTCTAAAAAAAAAAAAAAAGAAAGAAAGTTAGAAGAGCAGCTACTTGTAAGAGGAAGGGCAAATTGTAATTGATAAGGACACATGGGAGATTGCAGGGGTGCTGGTGAAGTTTTATTTTCTGACCCACAAGGTGGTCACACACTGGTGGTCCTTTGTAACTATGCAGGTTTATGAATTATCCATTTGTTTTAAGCACTCTTCTGTGTGTGTGTATGTATGTTGTATTTTACAACAAGAAAATTTTTTAAAGAGCCAAGATACAATTCTGAGTTATGCCAAATTATAAGGAAGGCTGCAGAAAAAGGAGTCTCCTTAGGAAAGAGAGAGGGAAGGGGCAGCTGGAGGCACACGGCAAACCAGGAGAGCGGGGTGGTAAGGAAGCTCAGGAAAGAAGCTTCCAAATTTCCATAAAAAGAGTGGGCAACACTGTCAACCCTTATCCACCCCTGCTCTGCAGGACACACCAGAGCAGGGTCAAGAGTCACCAGCCTGTGTCCTTGCAATCGTAACAAGAATGTTCTTGCACAATAGAAAAATGAGCAAAGGCACATGCAGATGAGAAGAAATACTATTAGGAGGCAAACATATGGGAACATGTCTACTCTTGCTAATGAGCAAAGACATACTAAATTTTAAAAACTGAATAGCCAATTATAGCAGCAAAAATTAAGGGAAGGAGGAAGAAATTACAATATGTCAGGCTGGAAAGAGTACCAAATTGAAGCATGGTTGCTGGCTGCTAACACTATGAATAAATACCACGCCTTTGAAATAAAATCTGGCAATATACACCAGGAAATTTTAAATGCTCATACCATTTTACTCAGTAATCCTACTTCTGGGAATCTACACTAGGAAAATTATGCAAAGGAAAGAAAAGGCTGTGTGAATGAGTCTGGAAGTGATTCCCAATTCTCTTTCTCCAGCCCCAACCACTGCCCTGAGCTGCTGATCTGTGTGTCCAGCAGTCACCTGGCCTGGCCACTTGGATGTCTCGTGTGCTACTCAGATTTAATATATATAAAGCATAACACTAATTCCTCTGTCCCTCTCAAACGTGCTCTCTCTCAAATCTTCACCACCCTAATAAAGGACACCACTATCCATGCAGCTGATGAAGCCCAAAACCCAGGAGTCATTCTTGACTCTTCCATTTTGCTCTTCACCTACTTCCAACTGCCAGCCAACCTGGCTAGCTCGATATTCAAAATATAACCAAAAGCATTCCACTTCTCCCATCTCCGTGGTCGCCACCTTTGGTGGTTAATTTTAGATGTGAACTTGACTGAACTAAGGAATACCTAGAGAACTGGTGATGCATCACTTCTGGGTGTGTCTGGGAGGGTGTTTCCAGAGAGGATTGGCATGTAAGTCTGTGGACTGAGTGGGCAAGATCTGCCCTAAATGTGCGCAGGCACCATCCAATCAGCCAGGGGCCCTCTCTCTCTCTCTCTCTCTCTTTCCGGAGCCGAGACACTCTTCTCCTGTCCTTGGACATCAGAACTCCAGGCTCTCCAGCCTCTAGACTCCAGGACTTGCACCAGGGGCCCCCGGGTTCTCAGGCCTTTGGTCTCAGACTGAGAATTACACCATTGGCCTCTCTGGTTCTGAGGCCTTCGGACCTGGACTGAGCCATGCTACCAGCACCCCAGGGTCTCCAGCTTGCAGACGGCCTCTCGTGGGACTTCTCAGCCTCCATAATCACATGAGCCAATTCCCCTAATAAATCCCTTCTCATCTATCTGTGTCCTATTGGTTCTGTCTCTCTGAAGAGCCCTGACTAATGCACCACCCTGGCCCAAGCCACTGTCCTGTCTGTCTGGATTGCTGCGGAAGTCTCCTAACTGATCTCCTGTCTTCATTCTTGCTTCACTCCAGTCTGTTCCCCAGCAGCCAGAAGAGATTTTTTAAATCAAGTCATGTCAGCAGCCCCACCTAAAACCCTCCAGTGGCTTTCCTTTGCTCACAGAATAGAATCCAAACTCCTTCCTGCAGTCACTCTGCTTCACTCCATGCTGGGCTTCTTTCTACTCCATGAAAACAAGCTCTCTCCCTCCTCCCGGTCTTTGCACTTGCACTTGCTATCCCCCTACCTGGAACACTCTCCCTCCTGGCTCCTTTAGGTCTCGGCTTGAAAGTCACCCCAGGGGAAGCTTCTATGATCGACCCATCTAACGTAGCCTCCCTCTCCCAGCTGCTGTCTGTCATGTCACCCTCTTGACTCCCTGCACAGCACTTGCTGCGGTCTGAAGTCATTTGACGTCTTTATTTACATAGTGCTTTGTTTTCTGTCCCTTCTAATATAAGCTTCATGAGGGCAGGAATCTGTGTCTCTGGTTCTCTACTGCATCCCAGCACCTAAGTGTCCGGCATACCCAATACATACTTCTGGAATGAATGAATGTACAATAAAAGCTGTGAGAAGGTTAGCAGACAAGAAACCTTTTTAATCCGGTATTTTTATTTTTTTTGAGACATAGTCTCACTCTCTTGCCTGGGGCGAGTGCCGTGACGTCAGCCTCGCTCACAGCAACCTCAAACTCCAGGGCTCAAGCAATCCTACTGTCTCAGCCTCCCGAGTAGCTGGGACTACAGGCATGCGCCACCATGCCCGGCTAATTTTTTCTATATATATATTTTTAGCTGTCCAGTTAATTTCTTTCTATTTTTTGGTAGAGACGGGGTCTCGCTCTTGCTCAGGCTGGTCTCGAACTCCTGAGCTCAGAACAATCCGCCTCCCTCGGCCTCCCAGAGTGCTAGGATTACAGGCGTGAGCCACCGCGCCCGGCCTAATCCGTTATTTTTGAAACCTGCCAATAATGTCCTAGGTTTGGGGAATAAATACTGTAGAAAATGCTAGCAGAACTATGTTTTTCATGTTGTAATGTAATGGCGTGAAAATAACAGAGGTCTCATATTCAGATACGTAGTACTTGAATCTTGGTTCTATCCTTCATTAGCTGTGTGATCTTTGGCAAGTTAATTTGCTCCTCTGAGCTTCAGTTTTTCCATATTAAATGGGAACAACCATAAAAGACTTAGACGTGGTTCTATTAAACTACATAAAGTAATGCACTTACTATAATACATGTCACAAAGCATCACTTAATATCCATCAAAGGTTTAAAGCCCTGAGGCTGGATGGGTTCATCTGGGGAGTGAGTGTAAATAGAGAAGAGAAGAGAGCCCAGGATGGGCCCTGGGGCTGTCCAATGTTTAGACGTCAGGTAGAGAAAGACCAACCAAGAAAGGAAACAGTTGTTAATTGCCATGAGAAGGGCTCTAAGCTGCAGTTCCCAAGCTTTCTTGATCATGGAATCTTTTTGTCAAGGGGAGCTTGTGCTCAGCAAAGCACACAGAGAAATGCTGGCTTATGCTACAGCAAATGGAAAGGCCAATTATTGTTGCAACCGTGTGCAACAGTGTGCAGAACATGCCTGGCACACGTGATCAGCAAGTATTTGTTGAATGAATTAATGAATGAAAAGTAATACGCATATGGACAACCACTACAAGGGAATGAACAAAATAACAGTAGTTGTTAAGAGTGAGATATGATTACAGATAGTTTTTCCAAATTTTCCGTAATGTTTTATCGTCTTTTTCTAATGGGGTTTTCTCAATCTTCTGCATCCACCTGTCTCTGCTGCATTCAAGGATACTGTTCCCAGATTTCCTGTAGGAATCTACTCTGCCTGTCCTCTTCTGCTGGTTTTGAAATCCTTGACACCATTTCTGGCCCATTTAAGTTCCATTCAATTTTATCAACATATTTATTGAGTCATCTCTTGCCCCCAGAGGCTAGAGAGATGATTACTCTACCATCCCCCTGCTCTCAAGTTGCTCACAGTCAAAGGGAGATAGGTGTGTAAAACTCACCCAAAATCCACTTCCCCCCTAGTCCCTCTTATTCCCACTATCCCTGGACTCTGACCCTTGTTTGTTTACACTTTCATGCTTCAGGTCAGTTCCTCCAGCTTCCAGCTGGGGCAGCTGAGGCAGCTAGCCCTGCCTCTCCAACTAGTCCATTCAGGTATCTAGTTAGGGTAAATAAGTTCCACTAACAAATATCCAGAATCAAAGGTTACAGTGAAGTCTCCACCATGGAGGTGAATAAACTGTCTTTATGGACATTTGTTCTTTGATGTTAAACGTGTGTGTGTGTGTGTGTGTGTGTGTGTGTGTGTGTGTGTGTGTGATTGTTGCTTCTCTTTGTTTTTTGGAATAGCTCCTAGGGGTCTTCAGAGGTTTTCCTAGGGGAAAGCCCCTTATACTGTTACACACTCTACCATTTACCAGGATCAAAGTTCACAGAGCTTTGATTATGTCGCAATACATCCTGCCAAAAAAAGAAAAAATGCTGGCTCATGCAAACATGATCATTGTTTACGTTTGTTGAGAGCGTACCATGTGTCAAGAACTATTCTAAGTGCTTTATGGGAATTAATTCATTTAACCCTCTTAACAAACCTATAAGGAAGTTACCAGTATTATCCCTGTTTTGCAGATGAGGCCCAGAAATGTTAAGTAACTTACCTGTGATGTTTCAGCTGCTGGGTGACAAAACTAACATTCATACCAGACAGTTGGTCTCCAATGCCACCCTCACTAAACTCACTATAAACTTACTCACAAATACAGATACATCTTAGATTACTTTTTACATTGCTTTAAATCAGTTAACATTGGTTACCACCTGGGTCATAGTAACCTCCTAAAGCAGGCCTAGCACACTTCTACACCATTAAGTTAGAAGGGGCAAAACTTTGAGACACCAAATTAAACCATTAGACCATGTGAACTTCATTCTTTTTTTTTTAGAGAAAGCATTTCTTTAAGGTTACAAAAGAGTGACATGTCTAACATTGTGAAAAAATTGCTATCTTGAAACATTTTAGGTATAACCTTAGTCCCAAAGGAGACGAGGAATGCTTGCAGATTTCTAATCTGGACTAAGCCTCCCAAAAGCCTATAATTAATTGACCGCTTCAGAATGTCATTTCAGCAAAGCAAAGACTACTACACTGGCACCTTTCCATGGCACTATTCCCTATAAAGCCAATTCAGTATCAGGCCACAGGCCTTGGATGGGATCCAGGGGAGGTTCATTTCTGAAGTAATCAGAGCCCCTTGCTAGCTGGCAACTTCCCCTCCTGAGGCAATGCCATAGCCTGGATACAGAGAAAAGTCCCTATAGGAAGATCTTGTTATACCGTTAGCTAATTAAGTGATCAAGACAGCTCCTTTGAGAATAGTGGGTCAGTGGAGAAACAGGCACCCTTACACATGGTCAGTGGGAGTGTTGGCTGGTCCTCTCTCTTTGGAGGAAAGTTTGACAATTACTATCAAAATTTGAAATGCACATATCTTTTGCCCCAACTGTTCCATATGTAGGAATCTATCCTAAAGATATCTCACTTCTGTGCAAATGTGCTTTCAAGATGTTCATTATAGCTGGGCATGGTGGCACATGCCTGTAAGTCCCAGCTACTGGGAAGGCTGAGGCGGGAGGATTGCTTGTGCCCAGGAACTTGATAGCGGCCTGGGAAATAAAGTGAGACCTTGTCTCTTTAAAAAAAAATGTTTATAGCAAGGGATTAGAAATAATCTCTAAATGTAAATCCATAGAAATCAGTTAGATAAATTATAATATGGCCATACAGTGGAATTCTACAAAGCCATTTAAAAATGAGAAAATATTCATACAACAGAATATTATTAGCAACTTAAAAAAGAACAAACTGCAGTGTCTTGGTCCATTTTGAGCTGCTATAACAAAATACTTGAGACTGGGTAATTTAAAAAGAACAGAAATGTATTTTCTCACAGTTCCAGAGGTTAAGAAGTCTAACATCAAGGCTCTGTCACCTGGAATAGAGTTGAACTTCCTCAACTTGAACATCTACAAAAACCCTAGAGCTAACATCATACTTAATGGCGGGAAGCGAACGAGGCCAGGATGTCTGCTTTCACCAGTCTTATTCAACATAGTCCTGGAAGTTCTAGCTGGCGTCATGGAACAAGAAAAAGAAATGGGCCAGGCGCGGTGGCTCACGCCTGTAATCCTAGCACTCTGGGAGGCCGAGGCGGGTGGATTGTTTGAGCTCAGGAGTTCGAGGCCAGCTTGAGCAAGAGCGAGACCCTGTCTCTACTAAAAAAGTAGAAAGAAATTAGCTGGACAATCAAATATATATAGAAAAATTAGCCAGGCATGGTGGTGCACGCCTGTAGTCCCAGCTACTCAGGAGGCTGAGGCAGAAGGATTACTTGAGCCCAGGAGTTTGAGGTTGCCGTGAGCTAGGCTGACGCCATGGCACTCTAGCCCAGGCAACAGAGTGAGACTCTGTCTCAAAAAGAAAAAGAAAAGGAAATGAAGGGCATACTGATTGGAAGGAAAGAAATAAATAAAATTCTCCCTGTTTTGCTGTGTGTGGTGGCTCATACCTGTAATCCCAACACTTTGGGAGGCTGAGGCAGGAGGATTGCTTAAGGGCAGGAGCTCGAGACCAAACTGAGTAGCATAGCGAGACCCCATCTCTATGTAAAAAAAATTATCCCTATTTGGAGATGACATAATGGTCTATGTAGAAAATCACAAGGAATCTACGAAAAAAAAAAAACTCCTAGAACTGATAAATGAGTTCAGCAAGGTCAGAGGATACAAGATTAACATACGAAACTGAATTGCATTTCTATACATTAGCAATGAACATGTGGAAACCAAAATTAAAACGACAATATCATTTATAACTCAAAGAAAATACATAGGTATAAATCTAACAAAACATGTGCAGGGTTTTTGTGCTGAATCCATTATACAAAACATGGATGAAGGAAATCAAAAAAGATCTAACCACATGGAGAGACAAACTGTGTTCATGGATTGGAGGACTCAACATAGTAAAGAAGTCAGTTCTCCTCAAAATGTTTTACAGCTTTAACACCATTCCAATCAGAATTCCAGCAACATCTTTTGCAGATACAAAAGATTACTGTCAAATGCATATGGAAAGATAAAAGGAACTAGAATAGCTAGAACAATTTTGAAAAAGAAGAATAAAGATGAAGAAATCACTCTATCCAATTTTAAGACTTAGTATGTAGCTACAGTAATCAAGACTACATGATGCTGTGTGATACTAGTGGAGGGACAGACACATAGCTCAGTGGAACGGACTAGAGAATCCAGAGCAGACGCACACAAATAGAGCCAACCGATTTTCATCAAAAGTACAAAAGCAATTCAAAGAAGGATAGCTTTTTCAACAAACGATGTTAGAGCAATTGTACATCTATAGGCAAAAATAAAAAAAAAATATTGACCTAAACCTCATACCTTATACAAAAATTAACTTAAATGGATTATAGATTTAAACAGAAAATGTAAAATAATAAAATTTTTAGATGAAAATATAGGAGAAAATCTTCAGACCTAATGCTTGATAAAAAGTTCTTAGACATGAGACCATAAACATGATCCATAAAAGAAAAATAGGACAGACTTTTGCTCTACGAAAGACTCTCCTAAGAGGATAAAAAGACAAGCTTAGAGACTGGGAGAAAATATTTGTAAACCACACATCTGACAAAGGACTCACATCTAGATGATATAAAGAACTCTTAAAACTCAACAGCTGGCCAGAAGCGGTGGCTCACACCTGTAATCCTCGCACTCTGGGAGGCCGAGGCAGGAGGATCGCTTGAGCTCAGGAGTTTGAGACCAGCCTGAGCAAGGGCAAGACCCCCGCCTCTACTAAAAAACAGAAAGAAATTATCTGGACAACTAAAAATATATATAGAAAAAATTAGCCGGGCATGGTGGCATGTGCCTGTAGTCCCAGCTACTCAGGAGGCTGAGGCAGGGGAATCGCCTGAGCCCAGGAGTCTGAGGTTGCTGTGAGCTAGGCTGATGCCACGGCACTCTAGCCTGGGCAACAGAGTGAAACTCTGTCTAAAAAAAAAAAAAACTCAACAGTAAAAAAAACACCACAATTCAATCAGAGAATGGTCAAAAGACATGACATTTATTTCACTGAAGAGGATATACAGATGGAAAATAAACACATGAAAAGATATTCAACATCATTAACCATTAGGGAAATGCAAATTAAAATCACATGAAATATCACCGCACACCTATCCAAACGGTCAAAATAAAAAACTGTAATAACACGAACTGCAGGCAAGTAGGTGGAGAAACTGGATCATTTATACATTGCTGATGGGAAGGTGAAATGGTACAGTAACTCTGGAGAAGAGTAAGGCAGTTTCTTACAAAACTAAACATGCAATTACCATACAGCCCAGCAGTTGCCCTCTTGGGAAATTAACCCGAAGAAATGAAAACGTATGTTCATACAAAAACTTGTACATGAATGTATATAGCAGCTTTATTTGCAATAGCCAAAGATTGGAAACAACCCAAATGTCTTTCAACAGGTGAATGGATAAACAAATTGTGGTAAATCTGTGGCATGGAACACTACTCAGCAATAAAAAGAAGTGATCTACTGATACACACAACTGGAATGACTCTCCAGAGAATTATGCTGAGTGAAATAAGTCAATCTCAAAATACTACATACTGTGTGATTCTATAACATTCTTGGAATAACAAATTTATAATGATGGAAACCATATTGGTAGTTGTCAAAAATTAGGGAGAGAGGGAGGAAGGGAAGTGCTGTGGCTATAAATGAATAGCATAAGGCATCCATCCTTGTAATGAGACCATTCTATATCTTGACCGTAATGGAGGTCACACAAATCTACAATATGGTAAAACTGTAAAGCATTAATACATAAACACACACCCGAGTGCATGTAAAACTGGTGAAATCTGAATAAGATGGATGGATTGCATCAATGTCAATTTCTTGTTTGTGATACTGTACTTGTGTTCTGCAAGTTGTTACCATTGAGTGAAACTGGATAAAAGGTACACATGGACTCTGTGTTATTTCTAACAATTGTGTGTGAATCTACAATTATCTCAAAATAAAATTGTCCTTTAAAATACAATTAATTAGAAAATGGTCAAAGAATCTGAAGAGACATTTCACCACAGTTATCTATAGATGGAAAGTAAACACATGAAAACATGTTTAACATTACTAGCCTTTAGGGAAATCAAATTAGGAACACAATGATATTACTACACACCTATTAGAACAACAAAAATTAAAAATAGTGACAATACCAAATGTTGGCAAAAATGCAGAGAAATAGATCACTCCCAAATTTCTGGTGAGAATGTAAAATGGCATAGTCACTCTGGAAAATAATTTGGCATTTTCTTTAAAAATTAAACATATACTTACCATATGACCCAGCAATTACACTCCCAGTTAATTATCCCAGCGAAATGAAAATTTATGTCCACACAAAAACCTATACATGAATGTTCATAGCAATTTTATTTGTAACAGCCAGAAACTAGAAATAACTGAACTGTCCCTTAATAGGTGAATAGCCCAATGAACTGTGGTATTAATACATCCATACAATGAAATGCTATTCAGCAATAAAATGGAATGAAATATTAATACATGCGACAACTTGGATAGATCTCAAGGGGATTATGCTGAGTGGAAAAAGGCAATCTCAAAGGTAACATACTGTATGATTCCATTTATATAATATTCTTGGAGTGACAAAATTATGGAGATGGAAAACAGATTAGCATGCCCATAATATGCTGAAATAAAAAAGAAGAAAGAAAGAAAGAGAAAGAGAGAGAGAAAGAAAGAAAGAAAAAAAACAAACAGATTAGTTATTTCCAGGGTGAGAGATGAGGGAAAGGATGTTGGCTGTAAAGGAGTAGTATGAGAGAGATCTTTGTGGTGGTGGGATGGTTCCGTATTTTGATTTTGGGTAGTAGTTCCACAAATCTACACAGGGGATAAAATGGCATAAAACCATACACACATTATGCCAATGTTGATTTCCTGGTTTTAATATTGTACTATAGTTATATAAGACATAACCATTTGGGGAAACTGGGTAAAAGGTAGACAGAACCTCTCTGTACCATTTTACAACTTCCTGTGAATCTATAATTATTTTAAAATAAAGATGTTTAAAAGAAAAAAAAGATAATTGTTTAAAGCAAAAATAATCACAATATATTCTGAGGTTTATGACATATAGATAAGTAAAATGTAGAACAACAGTAATACAAAGGTCAGAGGGGGGGAAATGGAAGTATACCTTTGTAAGGTTCCTATGCTATAGGTGAAGTGGTATACCATTTGAATGTATAATGTGAAAAGTTAAAGACATATACTACTAATACAAACCCTTTAGTGCTTTAGCAACCACTAAAATAACACAACAGAGAGGTATGGATAATAGCCAACAAAGGAGATAGAAATGAATCATAAAAATACTCAATTAGTCCAAAGGAAGGCAGGGAAAGAGGAAAAATGGAACAAAGAACAGATGGAACAAATAGAAACAATATAGAAAGATGGTAGATTTAAATCTAACTATATCGATAATCACATTAAATGTAAATGGCCTAAACACCCCCAATTGAAAGGGAAAGATTGTCATATTGGTAAGAAAAACACAGGACTCAACTATATGCTCCCTAAAAAAATCCCTAACTTTAGTATAAAAACACAAATAGGTTAAAAGTAAAAGGATAGAAAAATATACATCATGTTAACACTAACCAAAAGAAAGCTGGACTGCCTATGTTAATATCGAGGTAGATTTTAGAGCAAATATCGCCAGGGATAAAAAAAAGTCTTTCAAAATGATCAAATGGTCAATTCATGTAGAGGACATAGCAATTCTAGACATTTATGCATCTAATAATAGAGCTTCAACTTACGCAAAGTAAAAACTGATAGTGTTAAAAGGAGAAATGGGCAAATCCACAATTATTAAAATACATTTGGGGATTTCAACACCCCATATCAACAATTAATTGAGTAAGTAGACAGAAATTTAGCAAGGCAGAGGTTGGTTAACAAATACAAAAGCATAGCCAGATAGGAGAAATAAGTTCTAGTGTTCTATAGCACTGAAGGGTGACTATAATAAACAGCAATTTATTGTATATTTTCAAGTAGCTAGAAGAGCAGATTTTGAATGTTTTCAGCACAAAAAAAGATAAATTTTTGAGGTGATGGATGTGCTAATTACCCTGATTTGATCATTACACATTGTATACATGTTTGAAAATATCACACTGTACCCCATAAATATGTACAATTATTATGTGTCGATTAAAAATAATAATAGTAGGGCCAGGTGCAGTGGCTCATACCTGTAATCCTACCACTTTGGGATGCTGAGGTTGCAGGATTGCTTGAGGCCAGGAGTTCAAGACCAGCCTGGGCAACATAGGGAGACCCCATCTCTACAAAAATAATAATAATAATATTAATAATAATAATTTTTAAAAGGCAAAAAAGGCTAAATAAATAACAACAACAACAAAAGAAATTTAGTGAGGGCATGAAAGAACTCAACAGCACCATCAACCAACAGGATCCAATTGACATGTATTGAACCCTCCACCCATGACAGCAGAGTACATGTTCTTCTCAAGTACACGTGATACATTCATCAACATAGATTGCATTATGAGCCATAAACAAAACTTTACAAATTTAAAAGAATAGAAATCATACAATGTTAGGAATAAACATGGGATACTTTGGGAGCACAGAGGAGTGTGTGGCCCAGCCTGGGAAAAGAAGGAGAAGAAGGTCAGGGAAGGCTTCCAGGAGGAGGCAGCATCTGAGCTCAGTCTTGAAAGCTAATTAAGAGTTAGCCAGATCAAAAATGGGGGAAGAGCATTCCATGCAGGCAGAACAGCATGGAGTCTTAAGGGAGGGTCTGTAATCAGTAACTTGCTACGGTTGGAGCCAGTGGGGCTTAGCAAGAAATGAGGCTGCAGATGTCAGCATAAAGGCCCCTGGACCTCCAGGTTCAAGAGCTGGACGCTGTCCTATCAGACAATGAGGGTCTTAATTGGGGGAGTGACAGTGTCTGATCTGTGTTTCTGAGAGCTCCCTCTCAGATGGTGCAGGGCGTAGTTTGAAGAGGGGATGAGGCTGGCGGCGGAGGGATCAATGTGGAGGCTGTTCCAATGGCCCAAAGAATGCGCAGAAGGCTGTGGCAGTGGGGAGGAGGATGGGGACATGTGCCAAAGACGATTAGTGGATCCTGGCTAACATTATCACTACTTCAGTGTTTAGGGATGGAATATACTGATGTCTGTAATTTGGTTTGAAATGCAACAAAAATAAGCTGGATTAATGGGCGAATATGTGACAAGGCAAATCCAGCAAAATGTTCACTGTTTACCATAAAGTGATGGGGGGCAGGGAGAAGCACTGTTTAGGAGGCAGAATACCCTGGACGTGGAGGCCAGTCCCTGAGGGTGAGGATGCAGAAGACCTCCTCCCCAGTGGCTCCCTCTGCCTCGGCTACAGTGCTCTGCTCACGGTCCCGTACCCATGCTGCGTTCCTTCTCCTTGCCTGTCTGCTTTTGCAGCCCAGGAGGTTCAGCACAGCAGGCCGAGGTGAGCACGTTCCAGGTTACTCATAACTGACACACTGATGCATAAGCCAAAGGCTAATTTATTTATGTCCCACACTGGGGCATAACTTGACCCTCATGCCTCTTGCACAGAATGCCCGCTGTAGGCCTCAAGGTCCGGGGTAGCTGACTTGGGGAACGTGCGCTCAGAACAAAGGGAACTGGATGTTCTCAGGTTTAATTTAGGGGATGGCAAAGCCTGGGGCAGCTTGGTGTCATGGAGAGGGCACCAGCTTGGAAATCAGACAGACTCGAGTTCAGGGTCCACCCCCACCGCAGACCCTAGCTAGCTGTGAAAACTTGGGCACATTTCTTAACTTCTATGAGCCTGTTTCTTCAGCTCTAAAATGGTAATAGTGATATTTTGCAGATAAGGCTGCTGTGAAAACTAAAAGAGATCATGAAGAGAAAGCTTCTGGCTCATAGCACACCTTCCATTTGTGGGGTTGTTTTCCACCATCTCAAATGAACACTGCCTCTGAAAAAAACCCACCTCACTACCTACTGGAATATTAATGTCTTCCAGAAACTGTAGTTCTTTCGCTTAGACAATGCAGGGCAAACATAGACGGAGTCTTCTTCTCTAAAGCCCTTTTTGAAAAACCACTCACTCAAAGTTTCATTACCTCATGCAACACATTACAATAGCATGAAGTGGGTTAGAAAGTTCATCAGCCACTGACTGGACTCAGGGAGACACATCAGTCCCATCATCAGTCCTGTTTCCATTTGCCATGAGGGGTGGCTACTTTTGCAGGTGACTGATCTCATTCACTATGTACTGATTTTTTTCCTGGTTTCAATGTCCAAAGGTGACCTTTTTCTACCCCTGTCCCCAGAGTCTGGGGGGCCCAGAGCTCCTACGCATCGACCACCTATGAATGGGATCAACTAGATCTGTTTTGTTGCTTCAAGTTTTCCCTGGCAGAATGAGCTCTGCTGGGATCTCAAACAGGAAATAAACTGTAGCCCTTTGGTTGTGGAGCAGGTGGGGCAGGGCAGTGAGTGAGCCTGGGCCAAGGTTTGTGAACCTCTGTCCTGGGCAGAGGGCTGCCAACTTCCCTTCCTGATTGTCCTTGTTTAAGTAATGCTTGGAAGAATCAGTGCGAGGAGATAATTAGTAGAAAATACAACTGGCAGCCATTATTGGCTCTGAGTCACTGTGCACACTGCAGCAGACGTTACCATGGTTTCAAGGCTGAATTTTTCTCCTCTCTGCTCCCCCTGCCCTCTCTTCAGTTAATTTGTCACTCTGCTCCACAGACTCCTCCACAGTCTGCCTCCACAGACTAGTGCAGACTTAACCCTGCATACAATCTGGCTTTGGGGTGGTTTGTTTTTCAAGTAATGTTTATTGCCTTTTTTCTTCAATTAAAAAATAATATATGCCAAGTGATAGAACATAAACAGAAGAAAATTAAAGTTAGAGATAAACTCACATTCCAGAACTAACACTTAAAATTTTATATTTTCTAGCTGTTCTTAGCAAGAGTCCCTGAAAAAAAATTTTATATTTCCCGCCTCATCTTTATGTGATACATACTACGTAGTTTGGATCATCCATGGCTTTTTATCTGTCTTAAAGTTCTTTTGACCTTGAAACCCCCAGCACACTCCTCGGAGCTATTGGCCTTTAGGCACTGTTTTGAACAAATCCACCCACGTAGACAGGCTTGCTTATCATCACTGTTGCTGTTATTATCTGCTGGAATGCACAAAGCTTTCACAATGTTCCAGGCACTAAGAATTTGCCAGGCATATCAGCCATTCACGTCGGCTCTTCACTGGAACCTGAACTCCAGTTTACTTCATTCCTACTCTGAGACTGCCATAACCGGTGGTCACAGGAAAGGCTCTTCCCGTTGAAAAATCAGAAGTAAAGGTGCCTCCTAGCTGTGGATGATCTGATGAACATGAGGCCACACGGTCACTGCCAATCCCCAATCCCCCGCTCTCCTAGCTGGACCCGGAAAGTCAGCACAGGGGCAGGATCCACCTCAGAAGTCGGGGAGCAATGATCCCCACAGCACTGGATGTATTCTCCACAGATCACTGCCAATCCCAAACAAGCAGTGCCCAAGCTGTGGCAAGAAGTCACAGCAGTGCAACATAAGGAGGGTCCTTGTTATGTCCGAGTGGGGATGGGTACAATCTCAGAAATACCTGACTCCCTGGTTTGGGCAGGAAGCATCTCCAAGTCCAGCAAGGCTGCATCAAAAACTCAACTCTGAACTGGAGGGCCTATATATTCTGGCTGACAGTGGCAAGCTAGGACAGCTATTTCACCGAACGAAGAAAAAGCTCTGACATTATATACAAATTTCTGATGGGGGGAGGGGTTGTGGGTAAGGAGAGAAAAAGTGTGGGGGCACAAATTCAAAAATCATTTAGCTGAAGCTAACACTATGCGCTAGCCATTGTTTTATGTGCTTTACAAATATGAACTTGTTTCTCTTAACACCCTATAAGTAGATAGTATTTTCATCAACTCCATTTCACAGATGATAAAACTGAGCCAAAGAGAGGTGAAGAAACTTCTCAAGGTCACAGAGCTAGTAAACAGATGGTGCGGCAGGGATTTGAAACCAGGCAATATGGCTCCAGAGTCCATGCTTTTCACTATTATGGTGTACCATTATAGAAATTCTGTAAAATACACAGACACATATTCAACGACCTGTATGTACTAGCACCACTGGTCGCATCTGGCTGTATAGCTTTCCTATCCTTTATACGCATCTATTAGATAGTACATAGTATACACTTTGTTAAAAAAGGAATCATATTCTGTATCTTGGTCTTAAGGCCATTTCCCCTAACTGTACACACAGCCTTACAATCATTATTTTAAATGGCGCATAACATCATTTTGTGTGGTTGAAACATTATTTATTTAAGCAGTACCCGACTGAGGAGCATTCAGACTACTTCCAATGTTTCTCCATGACTGAGTTCTGCAAGAGGCAGAGGGGTAACAGACTTTTTAAAAAACTACCTTTTGAATCCAATCAATTACAGCTGCAAAATAAAATTAACAAAAGAAAAACTGCCAGGGAGTGCAGGCCTGTGCGTAGGAGGAGACTGCAGTAGGTGGCTGCTACCGTGGCTCTTCCTGCTTTCCCTTTGTCTGGCGGCCCCGCGGGATTGGCCAGAGCCAGCGCGGAGGGACTGCAGAGGCCCACATTTCCTACTGCGCACGCGCGGAAGAAGCGGGAGAGCGAATGGGGATAGTTGGGGACCTGCCGGAAATAAGGGCGTGGTGAAAAGAAGTAAAAACAAACGCAGAGGCGGGGTTTCCCGGCCCAACCCTACCTTTGTCTCCGCCCCTCTACCAGGTCCCAAGCTTCTTACTGGTCAGAGGCCTTTAACCCCATTGGTCCGAGAGCCAAAGGGATGAGTCTGCCCCAAACGGTGCCTGCTTCCGGAGACGCAATAGGAATGGCAAATTGCGATGCCGCTTTCAGGCATTGTTTAGGACATGCCCGTGGGGCCTAAAGGGGCTTTGTAGGGCAACGCGAGAAGTTGAAAGTTCAACGGCAAGTTTAGAAGATGCCGCCCAAAGGAAAAAGTGGTTCTGGAAAAGGAGGAAAAGGTAGAGGGGCCAGATCGATCAAAGACAATGAGGGCGGGTGAGGAGCGAGGGGGAGGGGCCAGATCGATCAAAGACAATGGGGGCGGGTGAGGAGCGAGGGAGAGTGGGGTTGCCAGGGGCGGGAAAAGACAGGCAGTCCCCGGGGTCTGGGACTGAAGCAGTAGGTAGCCGGTGGCCCCACAGAGCCGCCATCGATTATGTCTGGGGATTTTCCAGCGAGGCTTAGAAAGGTTAAGTGCGTGAAGGGCTACCGAGGTCGTAAGAGTATATTGGGCTACGGTGCAAGGACTGTCCTGGTGGGTAATAGAAGTTGGTGGGGATGGTTCCTGGGAGGTGATGACTTGAGGCTGCTATTTCAAGGGGTTATTAGAGGTGTGAAGTTTAGTCATATCAAAAGCTAGCAAGAAGTCCACATTGATTATGGTCCTTAAAATTCCTTTTAATGCTGACAGAATGACATGCCCACCATCAGGGAAGAACTCATTCATTCGTCCATTGAACAGAAATGTGTCAGGCACAGCGCAAGCGCTGAGGATATAAAAATAAGACAGATTTTGGTCTTAAGGAGCTAGTTTCCTCCTCTAACTAGTGAGGAAAAGCATAGTCATCATAAAACAGTGTCCTAAACAGTGTTGAGTGATGTGTGGGGGATGCTATGGAAACTGAGGAAGTGCTTCATCTAGCTGGGGAACAGAGAAGGGAAGACTTCCTGGAGATGAGTTAGGGAGGTCAAAATGGACAGTGAAGGTAGGTCAAAGCATTCCCGACAGAGGGTCCAGCAGCAAGAGCACCGTGATGAGAAACAGCATGGTGTGTGCAGTATAGTGTTGCTGGAGCAAAAACTCAAGGCAGAAGGGCAAGTGGTGCGAATGAAGACAGAAACAAAGATTGAATCATGGAGAATGCTATATGGGATGCAAAGAAGGTCAGTTAAGGGTCAGAAAGAACTGTAAGGAGATTGTTGTAGTAGTCCTGGTGAGAGATGATGGCGGCCTGAGGCTGTGGGCACTGAAAAGATAGAAAAGATTCTATAAATATTTAGGATGTGAAATAGTCAGGACTTGGTTTTTTATTGGATTGGAGATGGGGTAGGGGTTAGAGATCAACAAGCATTCCATTTTCTGGATTGGATTTCTAACTTGGCGGTACTGCATGCTAACATCAAGGGTACGTGAAGATCAGTGATAAGATTGATGAGTTCTCATTTAGATATATTGACTTTGAGGTGTCTGTGGGACATCTAAGTGAAGATATAGTTAGGAAGTGGTTGGATATTTGAGTCTGACATTTGAGGGAGAGGTCTGGACTGCACTTGTAGGTTTTAGGAGTCAGTAACATATAGATGGTAGTTGAGCCTATGAGAGTATATGAGGTTTACCCGTGGAGAGTTTAGAGAATAAGAACACAGAGCAGAGAAAGAGGCAGACAGATACAGGGAGTGCAAAATGATGTACCAGAGAGGCTGGAGAGACCAGAAGGTTTTTAAGAAAGAAGGTATGGTCTTTCAAGCACAGCAAAATGGCCAAATAAGATAAGAAGGAAAACAATACTGTTTGGATTTGGAAATTAGAGGTCGCCTTAGGTAAGAGTGGTTTTGGTGGAATGAGAAAGGCAGAAGCCAGACCGAAGCGACTAGAGGACTGACAGGGAAGTGATAAATTGGAGACAATCAGTGTGGACTTTCTCTTAGAAAGTTTTAACTGGTAATCGTGAATGGGATGGTAGATAGAGGAGGACAAAAGATTAAGAAAAGGTTTTATTTTGTTCCTTAAGAATGGGGAAAATGTGGGAGTAAGGCTGAGGTGAAGAATCCAGCACAATTAGAGAGGTAAAGGTACAAAGGAGTGAGATTTAGGAGAAAAAGGAGTCCTGGACTGAGGTGGAGCAGTTGAACTTCGAATAGAAGAAGGGACACCTTATGCTCAAGGCCTTAGAGAAAGAGGCAAAATGAGTATGGTAGAAATTAGGGCCTGGGTGGGGGAACAGGGTAGAGTTAGGGAGGTCATGCTTAATGGCCTCAATTTCTTTAAGTAGAAGACAAGGGTATTTTTTAAGACTGAGGGGCAGGAACTCAGTGGGGGTCTTGAGGAGAGTGGCAGAGGTTTAGAGTACGGTAATGGGAGAGGGACTGAAACACAAATAAAAAGACTGCCCTCAGGGCTGGGAGCCTGGCTAAGATTGAAGGCCATGAATTTGTTGAAGACTTTGATCTGCATGGTCATGATTTACCTAGTACCCTGCAACTGGCACAGTATAGGATTAAAAAAAGCTAGGTGTTGCCTTGAGCCATAGTTGCAGTTTTGTCAGTTAGGAGGACAGTCCTGTAATTCTAGCACTTTGGAAGGCTGAGGTGGGAGGATCGTTTGAAAGCCAAGAGTTTGACACCAGCCTGAGCAAAATAGTGAGACCTTGTCTCTACAGAAAATATTTTAAAATTGACCAAGCATGGTGGTGCACACCTGTAGTCCCAACTACTCAGGAGGCTGAGGCAGGAGGATCGCTTGAGCCCAGGAGTTTGAGGTTGCTGTGAGCTGTGAGGATGCCACTGCACTCAAGCCAGGGCAACAGAGTGAGATCCTGTCTTTAGAAAAAGAAAGAAAAAATAATAGGGGGATAGCAATACAAGGGAATTTGGGGTTCCAGTGGGAATGCAGTTCAGATGATCAAGCGTGGGGTCCAGACTGGGAAGGGAAGAAGTCTGGCAGTCTAGGGGAACACAGCGGGGAAAAAGGGACTCAGTGGTAGCGGTGAGGGGAGGAGGTTCTGTGAAGTCGAAGAGCCGGTGTTGTGGGAATGAGGCATGAGGAGGCTGGAAGGACAGGAGGTTGTAGCTAGAGACTGAACTACTAGCTCTGAGTGGCACAGTTCCATCAAGTGCCCCTGGGGCAAGTGGCCTGGAGTAGACAGTATGGGCATTCGGGAGGGAGATCCAGAACTGTGACATTATGTTGTTGGATGAGATTCTTCGCCACAGATGATGAGGTCACCCAAGATAATGGCAGGAGTGAGGGTGGAGAGGAAGCCCAAAGCTGACGCCAGAGTCCTCAGTAAATCAAAGGCAGTGAGGTGGCAGTGACAAGATAACAGTATCCAGGAAGGGAGAGGATGGGATAACTGGAAGGCATCGTCACTCAAGAGTGGGTATACAGCAAACCCAGTTAAGACTTTGGTTTAATAGAACTCCTTTGACAGTAACATTTCCTTAGGGTTTTGGTGGTCAGTATTTGGGGTTTTTAGTTTAGTTGAACATTTATTGGACACCTACTGTGTGCCAGGCACTGTGCTAGGCATTGGAGATACTAAGACAAGTAAGGTAGAGTCTCCTACTTAAAACTTTTCGTTGGCTCCCTATGACTTCTAGGACAAAATCCTCCTTAATGGGGCCCAGACTCTCAGCTACCTCCCCCAGGCAGGCTCATCTGACTGCACTCCCACCTCAGACTTGCCTTCATCCATACAATTTCCTACATATACTATATGTCTTCTCCTCGTCCTTTCTTCAGCTAACCAGCTCCTACTCATCCAGGAACCGGCCCCCCAGCCCACCCACCCAGTGGCTCAAATGTCTCTCTCTGCCTCCACAGCCCCCTGTCTGTACCATCTCTGTACCCACCGCGTTCTCCTGGAATGATCTGTTTTCCTCACTAGAATATGAGTTCCCTAAAGGACAGAGTATGGCTTGTTCATCTTTGTACCCCAATGCCTGGAACTTAGTAGTTACTTAGGAAATGTTTATTGCACTGAACACTGAATCTATGTATAGTTCTTAGATCAGACCCTAACAGTACTGCCATTGACACAGAAGTTAACATAGCAGTAAAATGACATAGTAGTGAAATGTAAGATGCTGCCAGTGGTTGTTAGTCTGAATATCAGTGACTTTTCTTAGGAAGACATCAATAATAGGCAATGTAGTAGACTCCAGGAATTTGGACATGAATGTATTCTTTAATCAGCAATGGGTAGTGGGAAATTTGATCTTTATTTAAAATATTCTTGAAGACTTATTGGAATTGTGCGCGCTCGAATACATAGCTGCAGTACATGTTGAAATCTTGTAAGAGCTTAGGGGTTTGCCCTTAGAAGGCAGAATTTGAATTGGGCCCAGAGAATCTGGACCAGGCTTCTGGAGCTCACATTCACTCATTAGCACACTCATTTGTATATCCATTTTTCATGAAGAGTTTATGTAGGGCACGATTTCCTGTTTGAAGAGAGGTGAGTCACAGATTAATTTAGCTTGATGTAGTAAAGTCTTTGGCAGAATTCCCTTTTGAAGCTTTGTGCTATGATGAAAGTGTCAACTCGTGTTGTGTGTTGGACCTTTCTGTAAATATCAAGGTGCAGTTTAAATGAGTGCCTGTCATCTCTTCTCTAAAGGGGGAGCAGCCTCTGGGAGCGACAGTTCTGACAAGAAGGCTCAGGGTCCCAAAGGAGGTGGCAGTGCAGTAAAGGTGAGTTAGTAGCTCCCTTTTTTTCCCCCATGTTAAATAGAAATATAGGTTGACACGACAGTAGAATGGTCGAAGTTGAGTTCTTCAGCAACTTCTCACGTGGCTGTAAGAGGATCAGCTTCAGTGATGGCTCTCGATTGGTCGTAGTCAACTTCTGATGGCCAGCCACTGCGCTCCTCATCTTCAAGTCTCTCGTCTCCTTTGCAAAACTTCTTGAACCACCACTGTACTTGTAGTTGTTAGCAGTTCCTGGGCCAAATGTGTTGCTGATGTTGCGAGTTGTCTCCACTGCTTTACGACCCGTTTTGAACTCAAACAAGAAAATCACTTGAATTTGCTTTTTGTCTAACATCATTTCCATAAGTCTAAAATGATGAATAACATAACCACATTTATTTAAGAATGTATTCCAATATCAAATGGCAAATTTCAACAATGCTAAAACCACGATTACGTTTGCACCAACCTCAATAACGCATATATGTTGGTACACAATAAAAGACAGTATGCGTAACTCATGCTAAGAAGCCAGCCTAACACTGCTGTAAAATCAAGGTAGCACAAAATTGGAAAACATAGCCCAATCTCACTTATGAAAAGTAATTCCTTTTAAATATTTTCTCAAATGCTTTCTCAGACATTAGAATTTCTTCATACTTTTAGTATTCTTCCTTAAATTGCATTAAGTTAGATCCTCCCAGTAAGTAAATGAGTTATTTCTCAAGAAAAAATAATATTTTATGAAACCAAGAGCTTAGGTAAGTGTTAAAAGGCACTTCTGCTGAGTAAACAGGCAAGGGTGCAGGTCTCACTAGGAAGCCCCCCTGCTGTGAGCTGGGACCTTGACCATGCCATGGAAATAGGGGTGGGAGACAATCAGCAAATAATTACTTGAAGTACTTAACCTAGTCCCAGAGGAATGTCTGCAGGGAGAAAATTTAATCTGCAAACAGAACTACTTAGTGCTACACAACAAAGTGATTTCCATGTTTTAGTCAGGATGTGGGAACCTATACTTTTATTCATTCATTCAGTAAGAATTTAGTGACATCTGCCCTGTGCCAAGCACTTTATTAGCCTCTGGGGATTAAAAAAAAAAGGTAACAGATGGTCCCTGTTATCACAGTCTGCCTGGGAGCAGTTAGGTAAAGAAATTTCATTGCCGTATGAAAAGCATAGCAGTAGAATTGCATCATATAAATTCAACTGTACACATGTAGCCAAACAGAGAATGTGATGTTCTGCCCACCCTTCTACTCAGAGAGAGAGAGATGAGAGGAATGCATCTGTTTGTCTGTATTTGCCCTCCATTCCTTTTTTTTTTTTTTTTTTTTTTTGAGATAGAGTCTCGCTCTGTTGCCCGGGCTAGAGTGCGGTGGCATCAGCCTAGCTCACGGCAACCTCAAACTCCTGGGCTCAAGCGATCCTCCTGCCTCAGCCTCCTGAGTAGCTGGGACTACAGGCATGCGCCGCCACACCTGGCTAATTTTTCTATTTTTAGTAGAGATTGGGACTGACTCTTGCTCAGGCTGCTCTCGAGCTCCTGAGCTCAAGCGATCCTCCCACCTCGGCCTCCCGAAGTGCTAGGATTACAGGCTTGAGCCACTGTGCCCGGCCTGCCCTCCATTCTAGTATGAGCATCTAACCACGTGAAGTGGGATTCTGGTGTCCAAAGAAGTTTTCATAAAACATGGCCCCTAAATACAACCCAGCTACTTCATCTGGTGGGCAGCTGAAGAAGTGGGCATTGTTACAACTCAGGAGTGGGGGCTGGCTGGCTATGTTGGGCTTAATGAGTGCTGCCATGCCAGTCTCTAGTATGACACCTTCATAAGAGATGTTTTAGGGTAATTTTGGCTCTGTGCAATTTTCACCTAATGTGCTGACTTTTAGAAGCACCTAACCTAAGAGACTGTTCCACTGCATATGGCTTTAAAGAGACATCTTGGCTGGGTGTGGTGGCTCATGTCTGTAATCGCAGCACTTTGGGATGCTGAGGCAGGAGGATCACTTGAGGCCACGAGTTCAAGGCCAGCCTGGGCAACACAGTGAGACTCTATCTCTATAAAAAAAAAATGTTTTTAAATTAGCCAGGTGTGGTGGCACATGCCTGTAGTCCCAGCTGCTCAGGAGGCTGAGGCAGGAGGATCGCTTGAGTCCAGGAGTTTAAGGCCACAGTGAGCTGTGATAGTGCCATTGTGCTCCAGCCCAGACGACAAAGCAAGACCTTGTTGCCAAAAAAAAAAAGAGGCATCTTACTCTCTCAAAAAAAGTAAGTTCAGTGTGGCTATATATGAGGTATATGGAAACGGGTGCCATGTTATTAGGTAGGAAAGTAGATTAAGGTTAAATTTTTAATAAAGCTTTTTATTTTAAGATAATTATAGATTCACATGCAGTTGTAAGAAATAATAAGTGTTTTTTGAAGGCTCAAGCAGGGGAGGGACCCCGGGACCCTCCGGCTTTTTAGGGTCCGGCTCCTTCCACATCCTGCCACTCTGCTTCACACCCCACCCCTGTGCCCACACGCTGTCCTTGTGTCACTCCAAGCTGTGTGGATTCTGAGACCCGCCGGCTGACCACAGCTCCCTTCCTCCCCCTTCCCTTCTTGCCTCCCCCAATCCTGTTCCTCCGTTTTTTCCCTCGCAGACTCCAGGCCCTCGAGCCCGCCCTCCTCTCCCCACCTTCTCCCGGGCTTCGTATTTGTTCTCCTATGCCCTGTGTTTCCTGTACACTGGAAATTAGACCTAAGGGCTTGATCATTCGATTGAGGAGCCCCAACTGCTTTTCCTTTTGGTCTTCTTCCTGCATTCATCTGCCAAACTACAACTCTGGATCAATCCAATGTTCCGCTTTCTTTGCATTTAAACCCAGAACCGCTGGGCCCTACTGGAGAGTTGCGCAGCCTTGAGGATCGGGACCGCTAATGCCTGGTGTCTAACCTTAGCTAGCCCCTCGGTGCTACTCAGCAGTCCTTTATCATTCAGCTCAAGCCGTCCGCCACACTGCTCCCGTCAGTCAGCAGATCGCTTCATCCAGAGGCTCTAAACCCTCTAAACCCAGGATGTACATCAGATTTACCCGGAGAGCTTCTAGAGTCTCACCCTACCTAGACCAACTGCATCAGAATCTCTGGGAGCGGGCCCTGGACCTTGGTATCTTTTTCAGAGGCTCTGGAGGTGATTCTAATATGCTGCCGTGGTTGGGAAACACTGATCTAGTCTCACAGGGTTGGTGTGAGGATTTAATGAGATAATTCATATAAAGCACTTAGCACAGTGCCTACCAGATATTAAGTACTCAACAACTTTTAAATATTTTTATTATTTTCACAAGAAAGCAAAAACCAGACCTATAGTTAGGAACTCCTCAGCCTTCAGCCCCCTGTCAGCAAAGTTACCTTTACCCACACCTCCGTCTCTCTCCTCTCCTCCTTTATGGCTACTTTTTCAAACAGCGTTCTGAATACCCCACCTTCACTTTTCTTCAGTCTCCTTTCTTTGCTGTTTTCATCCTTCCCCTTACCAGATCTTCCCCTTCATGCTGGAAATATGTCCGGAGAGCTTTAAAATACGTACATACATGTCTTCAACCCTTTGCCTGTAGCCAGAGCTAGTGAAGAGAGTGGCCCACGTCGCTCGTTACCCTCCCACTTCCCACTGCTTCCTCAGTCCGCCCCCTGCACTCTGGCCTCTGCGCTCACCACTCTTCTGAGACTCCTTCTGCTGAGATCATCCATCAGTCATTGCTGAATTTACTGTGCGTCTTACCTGATTTCTCTGCACCATTGACTATTTCCTCCTTGAAACTTTCTCCTACTTTGGTGTCTGTAACCACATCTTTCTCTCCTGTCTACGTGGCCTTTCCTTTTTATGATGCTTTTTGAGCTTCTTTCTTTTTTATTTTATTTTATTTTATTTTTTTTAAGACAGAGTCTCACTCTGTTGCCGGGGCTAGAGTGCCGTGGCGTCAGCCTGGCTCACAGCAACCTCAAACTCCTGGGCTCAAGCAATCCTCCTGCCTCAGCCTCCCGGGTAGCTGAGACTACAGGCATGCGCCACCATGCCTGGCTAATTTTTATATATATATATTTTTTAGCTGTCTAGCTAATTTCTTTCTATTTTTTTAGTAGAGACGAGGTCTCGCTCTTGCTCAGGCTGGTCTCGAACTCCTGAGCTCAAACAATCCTCCCGCCTCAGCCTCCCAGAGTGCTAGGATTACAGGCGTGAGCCACTGCGCCCGGCCTTGAGCTTCTTTCTTTACTTGTTGCTTAAACATTGATATTCTCCAAGGTTCTCTTTAGCCTTCTTTCCTCCCTTTCTCATCCTGCACAGCCTCCCTGGGTCATCTCATCAACTCCCGCAGCTTCATCAGCACCTCCGTGCTCACCACTCCCAAACTCTTTCTGTAGCTTGGCTCTCTTCCAAAATGCACATTCGCAGACCCCACAGATACTACAAACTCTTTATTTCACACAGTCCAAACCAGGATACTTGTTCATTCATTTATAAGAACATGCCTAAGTTCATATAGCGGGGTTGGGATTTGACTCCCGGGCCAAAGATGGATGGTATCCCCTTTCTGTGATCATGATTGCTGTGTGCACTTTCCCACGAATTGAATCAAAGGTTGTTTTGTGAGTGCGGCAGCAGAAACGGGGAGGCAGTCTAGAAGCCGTTTTATCTAGGCCGAGTTGTGGTCTGATGAACCATTCTTGTCTCCCGCTAGGCTTTCCATCTCGTGTCCAGATTGTTTATCCCTGTCTCCGCAGATAGCACTGGATACTTTCTGTAAGAAGTCTGCTCTCTGAGCCCTGCTTTTTTACACATTCTTTCCTTTGATGTGTTCATATCTCCTGTGTAGCTCTACTAGTCAGAAAGTTACCCCTGTGGGCCTAGGACACTCTCTCCCACCCTCCACCCCCCGCGCCCCTACCCAATTTTAGTAGTTCACCCTAAGGACTTGGTTTGCTTGTCTCTAAATTATAAAGGGGACACCTTTAGCCCCTACCCCAGTGTATCCCCTACAATGTGAAACACAGTCATGCACTGCGTAACATTTCAGTTAGCGACAGACCACATACATGACGGTGGTTCCATAAGATTATAATGGAGCTAAACAATTCTTATCGCCTAGTGTCTACCATATTATATATACTTTTTGTAGTTATTTTAGAGTGTACTGCTTCAACTTATAAGAAAAGAAGTTAACTGTAAAACAGCCTCAGGCAGCCCCTTCAGAAGTATTCCAGAAGAAGGCATTGTTATCACAGGAGATGACAGCTTCATGCGTGTTACTGCCTCTGATGACCTTCCAGTGGGACAAGACGTGGAGGTGGAAGACATGATACTGATGGTCCTGACCCTGTGCAGGCCTACACTCATATGTGTATTCGTGTCTTAGTTTTTAACAAAAAAGTTTAAAAAGTTAAAAAAAATTAAAAATAGGAAAAAGCTTATAGAATAAGGGTATAAAGAAAATATTTTTGTACAGCTGTACAATGTGTTTGTGTTTTAAGCTAAATGTTAATACCAAAGAGTCAAAAGTTAAAATAAATTTAAAAGTTTATAAAGTAAAAAAGTTACAGTAAGCTAAGGTTAATTTATTACTGAAGAAAGAAAAGTATTTTCTAAATTTAGTGTAACCTAAGTTTAGTGTTTTTAAAGTTTGCAGTAGTACATGGCAATGTCCTAGGCCTTTCCATTCACTCTCCACTTGCTCACTCACGCACCCACAGCAACTTGCAGCCCGGCAGGCGCCACTCATGGTAAGTGCCTTATACAGGTGCACCATTTCTTTATATTTTATATCTTATTTTATAGTACCTTTTCTATGTTTAGATACACAAATACTTACCATTGTGTTCCAGTTGCCTACAGTACCCAGCACAGTAACATGCTGCACAGGTTTGTAGCCTAGGAGCAATAGGCTACACCATATAGGTCTGTGTAAGTATGCTCTGTGGTGTTTGCACAATGAAAAAAATCACCTAACAACTCATTTCTTTAGTTAAGTGACACATGACTATAACTGATTCCATTTGAATGAGAAATGGGAAATCCTGCAAAACAGATATCTTGACAAAATCATTTTTAAAGATAATAGTGTTTTAAGCATGGCTTTATGTAAACATAGGTCAAATTTGAATACTTCTATAGTACTGAGTATTCTTAATATTCAACATAAAATACTTTTTCAAAGTGTTGAGTTGTGGGGAGGCATCATTACATTAGGCCTTTTAGTAAGAAATATTTCCTAGTGAGTTTTTTCATATCGTCCCCACTCTGATAAAATAATAGCTAGCATTTATTGAATGCTGGCTGCGTTATCTCAATCTTCACAACCCTATGAGAACACATAGTTACTGTTACCATCTCAGCACACAAATAGGGAAACACTTGGAGGTTTAAAAACATGCCTAGGTTTATACAGAAGAGTTGGGATTTGACTCTAGGACCAAAGCTCTCAACTATTATGATGTTTCCTCCTCCTCTTCCCACTGAGGTCCATGGTAAAAGATGGGAGCTTCCCACGGCCAGGTGCCTGTTTTCCATCTATATCAGGGCTCTCAGATACTGCCTTGATACAGGAAATGGGTTTGTGACTGTGGCCCAACTGGGCAAACTTGCAGGATTTTCAGTGGCTGTGAGCTAATGTGCTTTTTTAATTGGTGGGGGTAATCCAGACGTAACTGCTGTACTATGAGGAATCATCTGGGTCTCCAAGTATTATATGAACACACTTTTTCCTTGTAGGTCAGACACATTCTATGTGAAAAACACGGCAAAATCATGGAAGCCATGGAAAAGTTAAAGTCTGGAATGAGATTCAATGAAGTGGCTGCACAATATAGTGAAGATAAAGCCAGGCAAGGGGTATGTTGCTCTTATTTAAAATTTTCTATCCTCCACAAGAAAACACAGAAGTAGGGATTATTCCTATATTCAGCCATTAATTGTAGCCATATCTCTGCAAAGAGCTTAAAAGCAGCTGGGCACAGTGGTGTGTGCCTGTAGTCCAGGCTACTTGGAGGCTGAGGTGTGAGGATTGGTTAAGCCCAAGAGTTCAAGGCCAGCCTGGGCAACATAGTGAGACCCCATCTCTAAAAAAAAAAAAAAATTAAAAACAAAACCAAAAATCTTAAAAGCAGAAATGTCCAACTTTTGAATAGTAGAATAAGGGTCACTTATGTCTAAACCTAGATATAACCAAACTTGCAAAGCTTCAGAGTCCAGCAGTATTGTGAGTGCTTATATGTTCAGTCTAGGATTAGACTTCTACCTATTTGTACTTATTGAGCCTATTCCTGTATAGCCCAGATGAATAAACCCAGTAACCTTAGCATTCATGTTGGGAAATTCTCCTAAGCTACAGTAGAACTGTTCCCTCTTCAGGGCCACTTGATATCATGTATCTTTTGGGTTTTTCAGGGCGACTTGGGTTGGATGACCAGAGGGTCCATGGTGGGACCTTTTCAAGAAGCAGCATTTGCCTTGCCTGTAAGTGGGATGGATAAACCTGTGTTTACAGATCCACCAGTGAAGACAAAATTTGGATATCATATTATTATGGTTGAAGGGAGAAAATAAATCATATGAAAGACTGAATAAGTTTTATACATTTTGTTTCTTTAAAAGTTATTGGATAAGCCTTGTATTTTGTGAACTGTCAGTATGCGCTTGTAGGTGCAAAAGAAAGTAGGTATAGGTTAGTGTATACTGCAGTAGGTAGTCAGTAGTTCTCAAAGTCAAGCAGACTCCTTTCAACTTGTAGTCCCTTTCCTCTCAGAACTGCTTAATCTGACTTTAACTATGTTCCATAAATTAATGCAGAAACCATGTTTAGGGGAATCAACTCACACTATTCATGCAACTAAAAATATTGGGCATCAAATATAGTGTATGGGAATCATAAATAAGTTCCTGGACAACACTTGTTTTACAAGATAGTCAACTCTGATCTGCCAGGACAGGTATTAGTGACATTGTCTTAACATGGCACATGATAGCTATTCCATGTTAACTCCATTTAAAAAAAAATGTTTAGGGGAAAAAAGCACTCAGTTCTTCCATGGGTTGTTTGTACTAGACTAAGCAGCCATTCACCAAGTGCCGGTTAAAGGGAGAAATATCAGCATAAATAAAAGCATCATTCCCTCACCTTCAGTGTGTGGATTACATTAGGACTGTCTTTTCCAGGGCCAACATTTTGTGTATCTAAATTTGTTTAAATTTAAAATGCCATATTTATGACATAAAAAACAGTAGATAGGCCAGGTGCCGTGGCTCATGTCTGTAATCCTAGCACTGTGGGAGGCTGAGGCAAGAGGATTGCTTGAGGTCAGGAGTTCAAGACCAGTCTCAGCAAGAGCAAGACCCCGTCTCTACTAAAAATAGAAAAATTAGCCAGGTGTGGTGGCGCATGCCTGTAGTCCCAGCTACTTGGGAGGCTGAGGCAGGAGGATTGCTTGAGCCCAGGAGTTTGAGGTTGCTGTGAGCTATGATGATACCACTGCACTTTAGCCAGGATGACAGAGCAAGACTGTTTCAAAGAAAAGTATATAAAGAATAATATAAATACTAGTTCAAAAATAAAACTTTTACAATGTGTTTCTTAACAGTGATTCTTTTACCACACTTCATTGTCTCCCTCATCTGCATTTGATACTATGCCAACTTATGGCATCTTTACCTAGAGCCCTGAGTTCCCGTTTTAGAAGTTTCTGAGCACTCCAGCAGAAGGTGCCTCCATGAGATTTTCCCCATTGAGCAGATATTCCAAAGACATTCAAATAGTAGGTATAAGATCAAACTACGTGTACTACATATACTACCAGGTACCTTATCCCAGCTTTCTACTGTACAAGTTGAATATGCCTTATCTAAAATGCTTGGGACCAGAAGTATTTTGCATTTTGGAATATTTGCATATATATAACGAGATATTTGGGGATGGGACCCGAGTCTAAACACAGAATTCATTTATATTTCATATACACCTTATACACATAGCCTGAAGGTAATTTTGTACAATATTTTAAATAACTTTGTACATGAAACAAAGTTTGTGTATATTGAACCATTTTATTGTGGGCAGGCTTGCGGTGGGAGAATCTGGGCATGTGCAGAAAGGATATATCACAGCTGAAGGGGGCAGGGAGGGCCTTTTTGTCCCTTGGGGACACTAAATAAACTGTACTGTGTACCTACGTCTTGACTGTGACCCATCACATGATGTCACGTGTGGAATTTCCTACTTGTGACATCATGTCAGCATTCAAAAAGTTTCAGATTTTAGATTTCTGGATTAGGGATGCTTAACCTGTATTAAACTGAGGGCCTAAAATAGCATATTAATAAGTGCGTGTTAGATTTGGAAATACTAATGACAGGCTCCTGCCTCAACTGAGGGGTTTCCATATGCATTTGCCAGTATCATCGTAACCGGCTCTAGGAACAAATTTCAATGACCACTGTACGTTTTTTTAATAATCCTCTCCCTTTAACTACTTGACCTTTTGAGTTGTTTCCCAGAAATGGTGGATTTTCTGCAAGACAAAGGAGCCGAGATTCTGAAGTCCCCTGGGCAGACTTCCTAATGTGAAGATTCACCACCCCACAACCTGCCCAGTGCCCTAGCCCCTCGTTAGTTACACCACGACCTGCCCCAAGGCACCTGGCCTCTCCCTTAAAATCCCATGATCTTAGCTACTTCCCACAAGATGTCTTTCGTTTTAAAAAGTCCCTTCTTCCTTGGCAATCCTTGAGTTGTCTCAATAATTGGATCTTTGTACAACCAGCAACTGGACCGTGGCCAAAACCCCCTTGTGGTTGACATCATCTCAGTGAAAGAAAGTGAATAGAAAACACTTGAGAAAAGTAACTTTAATTTTCTTATCTGCACTGTGATATACAAAGGTGATCACTTTCAGTAAAACTAAGAAAGCCACAATAATTTTACAAAAACTTCTCCAGAAATAACGTAGTTCAGTTTATAGAATATGCCTAAAAGAAAAATTTAAGAATAGTCAAGTGAAGAAATACTAAGCTAGTACTTAGAATACCAGAATATATGTAAGGGGGGCAAGGAGACAGGAGCCAGCAGGTAGAGGCAGAAGTTGCTTTCTGAGATCTTTCTCACCTTAAGCCTGAATGCTGCATGCTCCCAAAGAATCCAATTATGGAAACAAAAATTACCTCATACTCAGTTTCACTTTAAAATACCATAACTAGGTTACATTCTCAAGTGTTATTAAGTTGCTTATACAAACTTAAAGTCATGAGCATGACTTCAGGATCTGCACTTTTTATGTCAAGCGCTTTAACTAAGCAGTTCAGGGCCTCCTGTATCTTTCCACACTCCTTCAGTTCTTTTCCGCGCATTACAAGAGTCTCGTAGTCATTCACAGCCTCCACTGCCTTGTCCTGGGGAGAACCACCAGACAGAGGCTCGGGCTCACCAGCGGAGGTTTCCTGAGCTAAAGTGCTAGGCTTAGACATAGTTAACTGGCTAGACTTGTTTTCTGAAGACGGTGTTTCTCCAGAAGCATCCTCTTCTATACACCCGGAGCCTTCCCCACTGCTTTCCTCTGCCTCTTCTTCTAGATAATCTTTAGTGCTCTTTGCTTCGCTGCTGTTGTCAAGTCTTTCCTCCATATCCTCCACATGGTCTAAAACCATACTAATAAGAGATCTCCTAGAAGCCAGAGATCTTCTAGGGTTTATAGACTTGTTTATACTATTGGATATTTGGGGAGAAAAGAACCTTGCAGGTGGACTGATGTCGTTTTTGGGAGTTGAAGCATCAAATTGTTTCACAGATGAGAACTGAAAGGGAGATGTGTTAAATGAATTTGTGCTTGAGATACCTTTAAAAGAATTATCTTCATCTTCACCATCTGAAACAATCCTTCTAGCTTTACTTCTGATATTCACATTAACTACTACTTCTTCTGTTTCATCGTCTTTCTCAGAAAAATCCCAACTGAGATATGGTTTGCTATGCACAGACTCTGCTCTGGAATTAGCTGCAGAGCCACACAAGCTATTTTCTTTCTCCACATGCTTTAAAGACTGACTGGGAGGATTTTTTCCATTGTCTGCAGAGTCTTCCAAGAAAAGATTGAAATCACAAGCATACTGTGGTGAAGATATGGAAGGTTCCTCTTCCAACTTGGCCTCATTTGCTTGAGTGTCCTGCAGTGCACCATGGGATACTGACAAGTCATCAGCTATTTCAATAACGGATACATTTGACTCTGTATTTTGATTTTCATTTGTTATGGGATTAATGGGCCAAGGATTGCAGTGATGTAAAATCTCATCATCCTTTAGTTGATCTAGATTTGGTTTGGGATCAGCTTTGATTGATTTGCTAAGTAAATAATTAAAACTTCCCAGAGGGTTCTCTTGCAGTGCCTCCTGTGTAGGCCCCTCTTGGAATGTCTCTTTTTGTAGAGCTTCCTTTTCAGTTGCAAAGCTTCTTGTCATTCCCGATAAAGAGTCATTCCGAGTTTCTTCCAAACCTCCAAACCCCTTCGGTAAAATAACTATAGAATCGGCATCAAATGCACTTTCACCTGGGTGCCTACCATCTTGCAGGATGGTAAAGTTTGTCTTGATACTGGAGAGATCTTCTTTCTCACCCTCTTCTGGCAGATCATCAATGATTACATTTGACATTTGGGAAATGATATGTTCTTCCTGGGTATGATGAGTAGTTATAAGAGGTGAAGGCTGAGGCTGTGGATTATTCGATTTAGGGCATTTTTTCTTTGCTTGAGAAGGGAACACAGGTTCTCTTAGCCAGGCCCCCTCATTTCTAGCTCTTTGTTGTTCCATCAGGAGCTCTGTATTTTGAGACTCTAATTCAACAAGGAATTGAGCTTTCTGAACCCTTTGGTGAATATAGTGAGATTCTTCTATCACATCAAGCTCTTCTTTAACAGAGAGATCACGTGTATACATCAAATCATGGTCTGAGATTCCCGCTATCCCCAAAGAGTGCAGGTAGGCAATATGTTCATCTAGTTTCTCATCAGATCTCCTCTGAGCAGCGTGCAGAGACTGGAGCTGCAGCTGGGTTACAGAGTTCTGAAGATCCTCGATTGTAAAGAGCTCTCTTAATTCTTGTTTACTAAAATATCGGAAAGGGTTCTTCTTTTCACCGGTAGTTTGTCTTATTAATGAGTCCTTGAACACCTGTCTTCTATATATTTTTTCCTCTACAGTCCCACAAGTGATCAGCCTATAAACCACAACATTTTCTTTTTGTCCAATTCGGTAAACTCTATCCACAGCTTGAGCATCAGTTGCAGGATTCCAGCTAGGGTCAAAAATGACCACTCTAGTTGCTGCAGTTAATGTTAAACCAACACCACCTACTTGAGTGGTAAGCAGGAAAACAGAGTAATCTTTATTTTGCTGGAATAAGTTAATTCTCTTTTCTCGTTCCAGAAGATGAGTAATTGTCCCATCGATTCGCAACATCTTAAAGTGCCTATTCTTTAAGAGGCGTTCGATGATGTTTAGAATTTGCCTTGATTGGGAAAACACCAGAGTTTGATGCCCCTCATCTCGCAATCTCTTCAGCAGGTCCATTAAGAATATCATTTTTCCAGATTCTTCCATCAGTGTATCATCAGTTATTTGATCAACATGATCCATGTCTGGGGAATCTTCCTCCTCATTTCCATCTTGAGCAGAGAATTTGACAGTCCCTAGATTCAGCAAATGACAAGCCCGTGCAGACAGCAGCCTAGGGTGATCACACAGCTTCTTTAAGACACCTAGCTCAGCCAACGGTGACCGTGTCTCCATTAACAACTCCTTGATATGATCTAAAGACACAAATTTCCTGTATATTTCTTCTTGTAAAGGTACAAGACGTATCCAAATTATTAAATCATTTTTCCTGGAAAGGGAAGGCATTTCACGAGTGGCATCAACATCTGCATTCGTTTCACTAAGTCTGACCTCTGCGTTGCTTGACTTTTTCTTTTGTACTTCTTCTTTAGTCCTCCTGAGAAAATAGGGTTTTATGATTGCCATTAAGTTTTCAGATATTTTAAATCCCAAGGCTTTTTCCCCTGGGGTGGCATCCTTCTCTCTTGCTCTAGTAATAGGATTTTCATACTCCATTTTGAAAGTTTTTAATGTTCCTAGCAGGGACCCTTGACAAGCAAAATCAAATAGGGACCATAGTTCTTGTAAATTATTCTGGATCGGGGTTCCTGTGAGGAGGAGACGATTACTTGCAGGAACAGCACGAGCACATATTGCAGACTTAGTAGATGAGGTTTTTATTTTATGTGCTTCATCAAGGATGACATAGTCCCACACAAACTCTTGGCCATTAAAGCTTGAAAGTTGCTGCCAGTTATTGATCAACATTTGGTATGTAGTGATAATGATGCCATTCCTTTGCTGGATCCGTTTGAGGTTTCTGGAACGCTCATCCTTGCTAGGACCATGAAAGGTTTTGACTCTCATTCCTGGAGTCCAGTTGACAAATTCTTTTACCCACGTGTTAATAAGATTGGTTGGCATGATCAGCAGCACATGATTCACAAGCGAAGCATCAAACATACCAGAAAGGAAAGCAATGATTTGAATGGTCTTCCCTAATCCCATGTCATCTGCCAAGATACCACCTTTTCTTCCATCCCTGTATAGGTTATAGAGGAAAGCTACACCTTCCTTCTGGTGCTCAAAGAGTTGATCGTGCAGTTCTCGATACAGCAGCAGGCCAGAGTTGCACACATCTGTAAATTCATCATCTCCGTGTTCTGCCAACTCCTCCAAGGCTTCCTGTATTTTTTGGATTCTGCTCATTACCTTTTCATTGGGAAAAATGTCCTTTGCCAGATTGAAAAGTTTAAATGCTCCTTCCAGATCTCCATTCTTAGTTGCTTCTTTGGCCTCTTTCACATATCTATAAAAAAGGTTAAAAAAAGAAAGAAAAGAAACATTGAACATTCAGTCCAAGAATGCTTTAGAGTCTGTTTTAGAATCCAAACTGCAGATGTACTTTGTTTTTAATTAATTAATTAATTTTCTGAAATAATTTTTTTAGAGACTAGTTCTCCCTGTGGAGAACTGGCCCCTGCAGTTGGACTTTTAATATCCTTAATTCAGGATGGGAAAGATTAGCACAGAAGATGCCAGTGAAAGCTGGCATCACTTAAGACAAACAAATATCCACCAGACACTGCCAGCAACACCTTCAGGCACTAGGTGTGGAAAATGAATGTGCAGGCCTGATGTGGTGGCTCACGCCTATAATCCCAGCACTTTGGGAGGCCGAGGTGGGAGGACTGCTTGAGGCCAGGAGTTTGAGACCAGCCGGAGCAACATAGTAAGACCCTGTCTCTACAAAAATAAAAAATTAGCATACACCTGCAGTCCTAGCTACTCCAGAGGCTGAGGCAAGAGGATCGTTTGAGCCCAGGAGTTTGGGGTTACAGTGAGCTATGCTGATGCAACTGCAGTCTAGCCGGGGCAACAAAGCGAGACCCTGTCACAGAAAAAAGAAAAAGAGTGTGTAGAGGTTATTGGTTTCATAGTATTAAAAATAAATTGCCACCCTTAAGTATGAAGTGATATTTTTTGTAAAACAAACAAACCAACCTCTATGTGTCGGGGCATAAAAACATGGGTGCTTCTCAGACCTTATTTTACTGGAACTCTGTGATACATTTGACACTATTCATCACTTCCCCCTTACAATTCCCACCTTCTACCAGATTCCTATGGCTTCCTCCTGGTTTTCCTCCTCCATCACTGGCCATTTCTTCTTTAAGTTCTTCTTGGGCTCCTATTCTTCCTCCCAGAGGACTCAGTCCTGGGACCTCCTCTCACTCCTTATACTTTCTCCTTAAGCTTTCCTAGGGCTTCCACTCCCACCTATGAGCTCGTGACTCCCAAATCACTCTCTCCAACACGGAGCTTGCCCCCAAGCTATAGTCTAGATCCATATTCCAACTGCCTTCTAGACATTTCCACTTAAAGGTCTCACAGGCACCTTAAATTCAATTCATCCCAAATTAAACTCGCTATTTCCCCCCTAAAAACATGCTTCTCCATTTGTGTGGTGGTAAATGACACTACCATCCACTTAGCCCCCAAATCTAAAGATTATCCTTGACCCTAACCCAAATATGAATCATCCTTGACCTCTCCCCTCTTTGCATGCATCCCTACCCCTGGACCAGGCAGTCCCAAGTCCTACTAACTTTATTTCTCAAGTATAACTGCTTCCTCTCCATCTCTACTACCACTAACATGGCCCAAGTCAGCATCATCTCTGGCCTGGATAACCACAACTTCTTACTCACTGGTCTCCCTAGATCAACTCTTGCTGCCTGCAATACAATCTCTACATAACAGCCAGCAATACTATCTTAAAGCATAAAAGAAATCATGTCACTCCTCTGCTCAAAGTTCTTCAGTGATTCATGGTCAACTGATTTCAACAAGGATGCCAAAACAATTCACTGGGGAAAGAATATAATTATTTGATTATTGCATACTCTTCCATTAAACTGGAAGTTATGTAAGGGCAGGGACCATTGCTGGTTTTGCTCAATATTGTTTCCAGCATCTAGAAATAGTGACTGTGACATAGTGGACAGTCAATAAGGATTTGTTGAAT